>JAIFTH010000498.1:0-25362 GCA_019968535.1 Fragariocoptes setiger | reverse complement strand
GCTGCTTTACGAGCGTGTTGTACGGAGAAAGTGAATATATAATCTTGGGTTTCCTCTGACCAATAGTCAGTTGTTAGTCATCCGTCCATCGATGCAGATCGCACCTTATGTTCAGCTTTATCCACTTCTTAGCTATTTATAATCTTTTAACATATTATACAATATTATCAGGCCTTAACAAACCTTTATTCTGATCTTGTCCGAATTCGTAGAGCTACGATACCAACCAACCACGCTTCCACTCATTAGAACTGCGGATTCTCTCTCGCAGCTTCTCACAATCACCACACAGGAATAACTGTCAGTTATTGACGGACTGTGAGCCATGTTCTGAACAGAAATTGAGTAAAACTTTAATGAATCATTTGATGTAATTAAACATTCAAATGCACAGATCTAATCAGTGCAGACTGTCGATTCTGTAGCCGATAACATCTTCACAACCAATTATCTTTCTTGCCCTGATTCCATTTGAAATATTTATTGTCCAGATCCTTCATCCTTGCTATCTTATCCGGGGATATTCCGGCTTTCACTGCTTGGAAATTGGAGATTTCTTTTTTCAAAGAAGTCCAATTTTCAGCTTTTCTCGAAATCTCATTGAGGTAAGCGTCTATACCAGCATCCTTAGCTTTTTGTATCGCTGTTGAATCCTTTTTGAATATTGATCTGAGGCACATCAACCCGCCATGCACCATCATCTCTGGTATTTCTTTAAGTGAAACAGTCAATTGTGCAACTGCGCCTTTCCTCACAAGCTTCTTCAAATCTTTTGTTGTCGCCCATTCTGCTACTTGGCACACTGCTCCGAATGCGGCATATTTTATTGTGTTATTAATGTGAGACATCAATTCAATTAATCTTGCACCAAGATTTTGTTTCAGAATTGCCTCTGTGTAGCCCATAGAACCTTTAAAGTGTTGCCAAAGGGTAGGTGAGATAGTGTTTAATGCATTCAAGAGACGATCTGTATCTTCATTTTGTTTCAAATCATCGGCGATATCTTTCGGAAAAGAGATGCCGCCAGAGGCTAGAGCTACGGCAATCGTCACGAGCAACAAGCTGGCCAAAACAATGCGTCTCGTTACCATGTTCCCGTTTATTTGAACACGAACTGTTACTTGGTTCTTCTTTGATGAGATATTCTATAGAATGGGTGATCAAGAATGATGACTTCTCGATGTAGCAGGCCTTGAAATCGACAGCGGACTCTACGTTTAGTCTTACGCATGGCCATGTGAAGCAGTCATCTCTCAGTTATATGCTAAATTTAGTTCAACTACTAAACAATACACGCTTCTCCCAATCCAATATTCGCCATCGTTAGTCTTTCGCAACTATGCGGCAGCTAACTTTTTACAATTTGTTGTTATAAGCTTTCAATTATACAGCAATGATGGAACTGGCAGCATTTAGCACGTAGTTATTTCGCTCCAGCAAAAGCAAAATGAGTTCTGGTTGTTTGATATGGCATGGTCGCGAAACGTGCTTGAACTCTAGATAAATCGGAATTTTACATTGGTTCAACTAATTACTGTGCAAACTATGCATTTTTTAGCGACATTCTCGGTAAAATTGGCATGACAATATACACTATCGAATGACTCTCGTTCAGTGGCCAGTGCTTTGCTCTGAGAATGTCGAATCAGAGAGAGAGAGAGAGAGAGAGGAGAAAAACAAAATGAGAAGAAAGCTTGGGAAATTTTGTACCGAACAAAAACCAAAGTTGTTCGAGGTCAAATATCGTTGAGATCATCTTGACATGATGTTCGCACTCACTGCTCAGTGGTGTTTATTGGTCAGTCTTTCAATATATTTTGAGTTTATCGCCCGAAACTGTTGGACAGAAAACTGTTTTACTGGGCTAAAATTACCACCAAGGAGTTTTAAATCACGAAAATAAAGACAAATCCCGAGAAATAATAACAATAATCATGATTATAAACAATGTTTGTCTGCAAGGGAGAGAAAATATGCGACCAAAGTTTGTTGTGGCGTGAAATTCAATGATTCAGAATTTTATCATTGCAAAGTGGACGGCAAATGTATTAGGACAAAACATGAAAAAAATTTCCTCCATCAGATTACTGTTATTGTTGCAAATTGCAACGTACAGCTTGAGACTTGCAAATGCAGTCAATAGTGATGGCTATCAGTGACTCATGCGTTGTCGTTTATTGCTTGCAGATCATGTATCGCTTATATGTGGCGCATATAGCGAAAATTTATGGCGTTGGTGTTAGTTTTCGTGCGTCGAGCGAATGAGAAAAAGTCGAGACATTGGGCTTTGCTTTTGCCTGCAATGAAAAGATAATTCAGTCGCAGTTACACTCTCCGGCCGCCAATCAATCGGCGGGCAGATAATCAGCCAGATCGATGATAGTGGTGCTGTCACAACAACATCATGCAAGCTCGCTATAACAATCAATTGCCCATAGGATTTGCCATTTCAAATGAGCGTATTCACATTCATGAACGCTGACAGTGCGACTGCTCTAGAGCTTGTTGTAAGGCCAAATTTGATATTAACATTGACGTTAGCGTTAAAGTCAACGTTAACATTAACGTGAGAGAGTTTTGCAACTCTTCCTACTCAAGCTCTCTCTCTCTCTCTCTCACACACACACACACACACACACACACACTCTACAGCACACACAGTTATTGCTCAATAATCATTGCTTACCGCCTATTGCCCAGTGAGCTTGGCTGAAAACAATAACTGGACAAAAAACATTGCTCACTGTTTCAAGTGTTCGCATTTGTGCGTGTAATGACAGACTATCTGATACACAACTTCACAGCAATCGAAATTGAGATAGGAATAACAATGTTCGAATACACGAATGCGTGCTTTCACTAAAAACACTTGGCAGTTATTATTGTTGTTGCTGTTCTTGGCAAGACAGTTGTCTTGGACAACATAAGCAAAGTTATGGTCACCTTGTCATTGACAATTGGAACATCTGCAGTCAGCGATGCAATGCAACACAATATGAATTGCACCCGACGTTATGGACACTGCAACGTGATCGTGTGTTAGTAGATAGCTTGGATTTACGAATCTTCAACTCAAGCGGTTTGTTTGATAGAGCCTGGTGTAGTTAGTATTGACATCCACAACTAGATGTCTCTAGTGTAGGTGTTCTGCTCACAATACATTACTTAAGACATAAAGTTGCATTATATAGAGAGAACTAGCCAAGCTGGAGAGAGTTCGATAGGATCATCAGTTGTGAGGAAAATGGGCCATCAAGTTTTGTGCCATGTTAAATTACTGCGGCTAACTGTAGCTTGCCGAATGCTGCTGTCGTGCCACAGTTGGCTCACATCAAGCTCACAATATCACATCGGGCGGTGCCAGCATGCTTCGTTAGCCAGTCCATTGACTTGCAATGCTAACAGTCTTTGGATGCTGGACGCTAGCATTGATGCAGAGGCTGCAGCTATTGTCGTCACAGTCGCCGTCGAGACCACAACAATGCAGCAGGTGATTACAGGTGTAACCGTACAACCGGTCGATCTACGACAACGAACCGAATCTCTCGTCTGGCTCTCTGGCGGGAATCACTACTTGCTGCTTCTGCTGTCAGTACTTGTTGTGCTGCATCGATAGCTTACGTTAAAGTAAAGTCAGCTTTAGTTGTTTATTATTTTACGTTAGTTACGCAAGCTGCATTGTCGTCGTTGTCGTCGTCGTGCAAATCGATCGTCGTCATGTTATGTCGCTCTTTGCAGTGTGCTGTAATGTGTAGCAAACATTTTTTTCCATTCATTCACTCGACTCAGTTGTTCTTTCTTTCGTACAAGCTTGCCAGCGCCATTTAATCTGCACCATTCCGTACTACGCTGTACTACTCCGCTCTCTGGCCAAGCTAGATCTGTTTGGGATGCCAAGCCATTACATTAGCTAACATCTAGCGACCAGTACAGTTTTGAGCTAGTGTAGCTTGTAGTTCAATGTTGTGTGCAGGCCGTCGTTCACCGACTAACCAACTAACCGACTGACCGAGTCACTCGCTAACTCGCTTGCTCAGTTTGCTGCCAAGCTTCGCTCGCTATTTGCCAACTCAAACTTTAACTGAAACGGTGAATTGAACCTTGTAGCCTGTGAATGTTCAATGAATGAGTTTAGTGCTGTTTAGTGTGGTGTAGGCCAAGGGTGGTGGTCAACTACACACAAACTGTACTGATGGCTGATAGCTAGTGACGTCGTCGTCGTCGTCTGTCTTCGTATTGCGTTCGTCATTTCGTTGGCCAGAGTCGGCCAACTAGTTGGCTCAATAGAATCAAATCAAATTATTGTTACAATGCTTTTCATCATTTAGCTTTTACGAAGAGGCTGGAGTGGCACTCTGCTTCAAAATGTTGTCATGTCAAGTCAGTCTGTCTGTTTGTTGTGTATGCTTGTGTTCATGTGAAGCTTGTTCGTGTGGTAGATGAGATAACTCGTCTACTACAGCTCATTCACGGAGTGCGTCGTAATCATCTGCCACTACATAATACATGTACACTGATCATTGGCTGGCTAACCGTCAAATAAAAGGCCAGACATACGGCTAGCCAGCCAGCCAGCCAGCCAATTGCACATGTAAATTTTTTAGGCTGTTCGTCAACGCTGCTCGTCTTTGTTGCTGTCTTGCTATCCTCTTCTTTCTAGCGAGCTAGCAGGCTAGCAGGCTAGCTTCAAGCATACTGATAGTTAGCTTAGCCAGCAGTCAATTTTACAGAGCCAGCTAGCTATCTGTTGTCTGTCCAGTGGCGTGGCATTCTGGTACTTGATGCGTGCTGGTTGCCATTTGTCATCCAATGTACTTTACAGTTGTAAGTGTTGTGTAGAGAATTCTCACTATAGATCAACTCATTTGACACGCTCTAGTGCTCGTTTCGATTCGCTTCGTCTCTACTCAGCTCCTACTATCATCTTCAAAATCGCATCTACTTCAAGTGTTTGCTATGTAACCAAAAAACGAACGCACGAACCAACAATCTTTGATGGACTGAACTATTTTACTGACAAAAAGCATATTTCGAAAAAGAACAGTTTCACTTGTTGTTGCAATTGCTGTTGCTGTGCATCTCTTTACATTGCACAACAAAAAGTGTTATAATTCTTCTTGAGAGTCTAGACATCATTCGATCAGTAGGCTAGTTCTTCAGATCAGCAGCAGCAGAAGCAGCTCATCAATTAAACTCATCTAACTTATGAGAATAGAGTGTCTAAGTACATGCGATCGATATTGGCACTGCACTGCTGATAGAACAATACAACGTTGTGAAGTAAGACGGACAATCAATAAGACATTCAATTGATGTTGTAGTTGTTGTAAAAACTTCAGTCGTCGTCAACAGTCGTTGTAGAGTCTTCTGTTTCTGTTTGAATGAATAGCTGCCCGTATCTACGAATTCATTTGAAACTTGTGGATTCAGATTACAAAGAAATGATATCAAGATCAACTGTGCCTCAATGATGTGACCAGTGCTCAGTTGAACATTAACTTTTGGGCGTTCGTTATCAGTAGTCAATCAGTAGTCTTTTACTTATAATCAATGAATTCCATTGATTGAACCTCGCTAGGCTAACCATACAATGCACAATACCAATGCTGTGTATCAATGTTGATGCGGATCCTCTCTGCGGAAAAACAACATCAGCGATGATGGCAGCAACAACAATCATCGATCAGCCAGACAAATAGTCGGTCAAACAATAATAACCAAAGCTTGAGACTCGACAGAGAGAGAGAGAGAGAGAGAGAGAGCTTAAAGACAATTCCTAACCGCCAACAACAATCAACTCTATCAGATCGTTTGATTTTTAACTTTGATCTTACGGCTGCTCGAATCATTTCCAACAATTGCTGTGTATCAAAACTGACTTACTGTATTAGTCGAGCAGGCTTCAATTGTATGGCTGCCTGTTCATTGTGTGAATTGTGCAAGTGATGACTGATAGACTCTTACGAAACTCATTGTTATTAGTTCGCAAGCTAGCAAGCCAATCAACAGTAATAAATACTAATAACAATAAGAATAGTGCAATTACGTTGCATGCTTTTCCTCAATCGTAACTCTAAGTGGAAACTTTCCTCAATTCGCCCATTCGTCTGTTTATAACATAATGCTGGATTTTCATTTTTTTTTTCTTCTCAGGTAGGCAATGTCACGTGCGCATAACTTTTAACTCTAAAACTACCTTTTACTTTTGAAGCTTTTTTTAATTGTTCTAGAACAAACAAACCAGGGAATATGACATGACGCCAACAGATGGAGTTGTTTGTACTAGTTTTTTTCCATAAAATCATATTCTGACTCGAGACTCTCAGTTCAACAAGTAGATGGTGATTCTTATGATGGTTAAAGCTGGAAGTTGAAGTAAACTGTTTAGTCGTAGGTTACTCCTTATTATTCGGTTACAGCCGGCACATGTTAACGCACAAAGCATGCCGTTAAAAATCATGTCGTTGTTTGCCGTTTGCCGTTTGCAATTCACTGTAGTTGCTGCTGCTGCTGTTGAGAATCAACCTGTGTGATGCATCATTCCGGCGCACAGACGAGGCAATGTAATGTTTAAAGCAGCGAAATAGTTATAGAATTAATAACAACTTACTCCGAATGTGTCTGTTAAGTGTGTGACAGCATCACACAGCTGACCTAAACACACAAGTGCAAGATCGTGCGTTAATTTCGCCGGTACACTCTTTGCTGAGACACTGCTGATGCAGTACCTGCAATGGCTGTGATAACGCAGCTACAGTTGAGGAGCTCACAGGTGGCACAATTATGTGAACAAACCAACGCACAATTAGCGTTGGCTAACCTGAGCTAACGGACCAATGAATAAACGAATAAATACGGCACGAAATGTCGTTGTACAGATGATAGCTATCGCTGTGGCCGGCTAGGCACACTCACTAGATGAAAGGTACACCCGAGAAGCATAAGATAATAGGCATAACTTACTAGCAATGCAGCTTCAACGATGGCAGCTGCTGCGGGGCAACAACAGGTGGCAGTTGCTGGCTGCCTTCATTCTTGTGATGAGTGTTGCTACTCCTGCGGATATCGGTGTTGGCAAGACTGGCGCAGCAAGCAACAACTTTAGCAACAGCATTTATAACAGAGACGACGACCAGACAATCATTAGTAACTTTTCTCTGAGATGCTTCTTTTTCTTCTTCTTTAAAGAGTTACTGTTGCGTTAAATCAGCTCCAACTCGTTGCCCCTCGCTTAGAGTTAGATGTTGAGTTAATGTGTACCCTAGAAGGGAGCGAGCACTTGTTGGAACGATACCAAGCGATGGCTTGCCGAAGCTTAACGAAGTAATGGCCTAAATGTGAATGCGAACGAATGTAAATGTGAATGTTTTGAACAAGCACCTTTTATTTTTTTTCTTTTTCTTCTTTGTGATCGCTATGTCTGCATCCTTTGCTCATTGGTCGCTCTGTTGAGCTAGTGAATGCTGAACCGACGCTGATCACGCAATAAGATCAACTAAGGAAGAAAGAATGTAAAAATGCAGCGCTATTTGATTCGTAGGAGCAAACCCCCGTGTGTCAATTTTATAGTCAATTTACAAAATGACCAACAATTTTTGTCTTGTTTAAATCGCTCGTACACTAAAATATATTACAAGAAAGATAGATAGGACGTCTAACGAGTGGTGTCCCTGTTGGGTCTGGGCTTATTGGTGGTTGTGATATAACAGTCGAGCAGCCTTTGCGGTTATCGTATCTCCACCTCATAAATTGGACACTGGGGTGCCAAGATGCGTAAATTTCGTAGGGCCGAATGTGCCACCCATCGAGGCTGCATTCGTGTAATTTTTGAGTTCGTTGATTCAGATGTGCTCTCGGAAATTCTCTCATAATATCACTAATAGATTGTCTGCTTGGATCTGTGCCGATACATACTTTTCGGTAAAGTATTACTATAACAGAAATTTTTATGCAATCGAATCTTTTGTTGTGTGCACTGTATTGGATGATGTTGGATGAAATTTAGTTGATGTGAACGGTGATGCGATGGACAAAATGTTTTCGGCTAAAGTGTTCGCCTAGGATTCATTGCAGATGATGTTTGTAGCTATCAAAGAAAGTAAAGGGATAGATATTTGAAAATTGTACGATACTTGCGAATGTTCAATTCGTTGCTAGTGCAACGATCGATCGTACGATCACCGCCACGTGGCCACGCTGTGATTCAGGGCTTGATTTTGGCGCACATTGGAACGCTTGGGCTGGGATGAATTATTAAAACGAAAGGATGGGTAGAGGCAATTTCAATCTCGAAAGTGAGTAGTGCCATCGATAATCAGTACAATAATCAGCATAAAATCTGACACAAAGCTGATATCATCATAAGAGTCGTCCGAGAGTTTAGTATGACGACCATCGGTCAGACAGTAGGCCGTTTGGCGTGAGACATGATTGATATTAGTCAGTACTTGCTAACTACCGAAGGCTCGATAGTTGACTGCTGACGCACAAACACGCACACACACACACACACATGGACTGACGATGGTAGCCAGACATACGAACACATTGACTGTGATTATGTGGCTGGCAAAAATGTTTCGGAGACTTCAAGTGAGTGTCTCAAATCATCCGAAAGTTGCTAGCTAGCAATTGGACGAGCCCGGTCCACTAGCTAACTTCTTCTTGCACCGTGATCGAGATAATGATTATGAGCGAGCACGCGACGCGCGTGCATACTCTCCTCCGTCCTCTTTCTCATGTGAAATGCATTGCCTTTGTGTGAGCATTGCTTTTGTGGTGCCAAATATTGCATCCATGTTAGTGTAGGTTAGTATGTGCACTCAACATGCTGCGAATACTACAAGCATGTGCAACGTGGTGCACGCTCAGTTTAGATGATAAGCGCTTGAGCGAGCATAACTTATGAATACACATGTAAACGTACGCAGAGTACGTGCGAATCGTTATTGTTGTTGCTGTTGAGAGTGGTATAGAATTGACCGAAGTAGAACTTTAAATTGTAGAATAACGACGACTTGAAGCACGCACACACGAAAGCGAGAACTCAAAGTCACCAACCAAACATAAACATGCTGAACAAACCAAACGAAATCAGACGAAATGAAACGAAACGAAACGCCATGCTGAGTGCTGGCGATTTATTTCTTATTTTTATTTTCATTCGAGCCTTTTTAATGTTAGCTTAAGTTCAAGTTTGGCTCTCGCTTTGTAGTTCTATTCCATTCGTAGCTTTTCCATTCCGCTCTATTCGATTTGATTTGATTTTATTCTCAGTCGAACGCTAGCCATAAGAGCCAATACCAACGCCAGAGTCGTCTGTCGTTGTCTTCTCATCCAATCTTGACTCACCAAACTCAACTTCATTTGCTTCTTCTGCTAATTTTACTGTTTCTCTCTCAAGTATAGCGGCGACTATTGGTTTGTTCGTAGTCATTAGAGATGTTAGACAAAGCAAGTGCGGGTGCTTCCAGTGATTCGTGCACCTGAAAATATTGGCTACAACGACGAGCTGTAAACTCAACACGAGCTTCCAATTACAATTACGGTGCCCGCTGAAGCGGCAGCTGAACATGTTAATACAAACACCAATGTCTATGTCAGTGCTGTATCGACATTAGCATCAGCATTGGCTAGTGCACTAGCCTCTCGTATGAAGTTAAATTCAAATTAAAACTTGATTACAGAATAAATTACACCGCTGTACTCTCTAATTCGATTCATGCCTCTATTAGTTTGTGTGAGACAATAGTGTGACACTTTTGGTACACTCTGTTGATGTGTTTTCTTGCCCACAAGTTCGTATGTCTGTTTGTCATTTTATCACAGGCGCTATCGTTAGCATGCATTCTATTCTAGAGCCACATAATAATTGAATGGAAGTTTCGAATAATTACGAAACACCAATCATAATAACCAGCATCAACTGATAATCGATAACCTTAGAGCTAAAAATGCGATGGCGGTGAAACATTTGTGTGCGGTTTGCACGTGCTTCCGCGTTCCATTCGCCAGCACTTGTTCAGCGTGACTTGTCACGCCCCCTGCCTTTATTACAATCTACACATAGTGGTATAGAATATCATAAAACGCAATTGGAGCAACAATTTCTAGGAAGTAATGGCCATTAGCAATAGTGTGTCTCGATTATTTACGTTTCAGCGTCGAATGGCACGTGTTGTGTATCACAACTTGTGACGCACACAAAACAAAAAAACAGCGCATATAATGTTCGTGTGATGATCGAAAACAGATTTCAACCAAACAGATCAATCTGTTCAGTTAGCAACAACAGCAACGAATAAAACAAGATCAGAGCCAAATTCAGAAAGAATGTGTAACACTAGGATGTGTGAATATCCTTGAAGATGGAATCCAGACAAAAATGTTTCGGTATTGATTTTGTGCTGACCATTGTCCAACGGGACTCAATCTTCTTCTTCTTTGACTTCATTTTTATCTCAAGTCAGACAGGCAAACTCTCCTAGGGTTGGTGTATTTAGTTGCTAAAGAGTCCACCATCATTTCATCACACATTCAACAATCAGCAAAAAATGTGAGTGTGCGACGAAAAAAGTGAGAATAATAAATAGATTGATGGTCAGCTGGTCACTCACTCATTGACTGACTCGCTCATCGTTTATTCTCAAATACTGATCTCACTCAGTATACACTCATGGTGAGTAATGTAAGCGGCCAGTATGTTGGCTGGCTGACTGATCGGCTAACTCGAAAGAAGTTGGAGCGAATAATAAGTGTGGTGCTTTGATTTCTTTTGCTCGCTCTCGCTCCTGTTCTTTTTCAATTTGCTTCTCCTTCTTCAACTTTTGCCGATTCTGTCACACACCATACAACATTCGATTTGAATCGAAGCGAACCGAACATTTGAAGCAGATTCAACGCCATATCAAACACCAAGCAGAGATTTTCTAGTCTGAGTTCAAACTCGAATTCGAGACACAATATCGAGCGGAGCATTAAAGAATTTCAGAAGCTGGTCATGTTTGGCATTGCCTACGAGTGTACACAAGACAGATAGACCGACACACAGACACAGAGACTTGCAAGTGGCAACGTGATCGTTGGCTGACACCGCTGACCATTGCAGCTGTTCACCGACAGCAACAACAACAACAAGCGATGATAATAAGCGAAACGCGCGAAAACGTCTCTTTGTTGTTTCAACTGATCTCGTTGTTACTATGAGTGTGCATGTGTGTATGTGCTGTTGGATGTTTTTGTTGTTCCATTCTTTCACTTATTTATGCCACTTTCTGCTGATATAAAACGTGATCTCTTTTTGCTATCGGCTTCTGTTTTGTTTTTCGTGTTTTGGTATTGGCACTCATTTAGTCACTTTGTCAAGCCCTGTGCTAAGCTTTCTATTTGAACCCAATGTCTGATATGCACTTGAGCTCTTATAAAACACAATTTCACAAGACATTCATAGTGCTAGAATTCATTTAGCTGCATGTGATTGTTAACATGCGCACACACGCGAATATGAGATTCGCGTGCAATAGAGACTCAGATGGATTACATTAAACATGAGTTATGACTATGAGCTGTATGTCGCGGTCTAGAGTACCCTTTTGTTCTATAGTCCAACTTACGCTCGCATAAGCACCAACTTGCTCGAGCTTACAAGAGATGAATGCTGATCGAATTCAAATTTTGAGAAAAAAATGCACTCCACTCAGTTTTTATGAAGCTAATCTTTCTAGCGCAATCGACATTATTTTCACATTAAATTCCACTAACAAATTACATTTGAGTTAATTTGTTTCATAAAAATTCAATTCAATTGTTGACATTGCGGTCTGAATGAATTGTTGTGTGGCACTGCTTCAATGCTCAATCAACACAGTGTATAGTTTTAATTATATGTGTCGAACAAAATCATATTCGCACTCATTGAGGCGAATCGGATATTCTTGATCGAGCTCACGTCAGCACCTGTTGCTGTTGAATGATATGCCATATATCATATTCATACAGTTTCGCCATTAAACGCCATCTAACAACTCTAATCGTCGTACATACATGTAAGAGTTGCTTTGCGTGTAATATTGACTTTTTGTCGAAATCACATTAAATTACACGATAAAGTAGGTTACGAAACTTTGTCTCATTGCTTGCGACACACCACTTAGAATACTTCACGTTGGCACAATTCAACACACACACACACACACACACACACACACACACACACACACACATACAGCAGTGCTGGCTTTTTGTCTATAGTAAATTGTGTGCTTAATATATGAGTGCTTTCGTGCAACATATCAAGGTGCTGTTGCTACGAGAATCAATACACAGATCAAGCAAACAACTATCTTTTCAACTTTTGAATTGTACCGAAAGTGTAGTTGAAGCATAAAGTCAAGTCGGCACGTCGGTCACACACTGTTAAAGCATGCCTCTCTTGGAGGTGACATTAGTGTCAACTGAACACTTTGTCGAGCGCACAAGATAGACATATGGCATATGGAGATGAGGCAATAAAATGGTTAACCAAGATAAGTGAAGTTAACTTCTGAGGCGACAATATTACTTCTCAAAGCTATGCTGAATACTGTTCGTTATGCAAAATTCAAAGTTTGTCAAGACAACGGCATCGATGTTATCGGTTATCTAGCATTAATTTTCTACCATTCAGCAATCATTTTGTACCATGTTGTGTGAGTGAAAAAGAAAGACATTCATTTTTTAACGAACTGATAGCTATCATTAACTCATGTCTTTGCAACTTTGGTTGCACAACAGATTTTACACAACAACTTATTGAGGAAGAAAGACTGACAAACTGTGTGGCCTCCTGAAAACTTAGGACGTTGCTAATCATTCATGACTTTGTGTGAAGCATCACTTGGAGCACCTGGCGATAGAAAGGTTGTAGGCGCCCCTCGTCGAATAGGGTGGCCCAATTTTGCGCCTGTGGGGATTTATTCCTGCACCATACCAGCGTTTGTCACATTTCATTTCCTGAGCTTACAAACAGACGACGCATGTCGCAAAGAGCAAACGAACGAACAGGCGAATCGAATCGGGTTGAATTGAATGTTAGAATTGTGTGTGTGTGTGTGTGTGTGTGTGTGTGAGAAAGAGAAAGAGAGAGAGAGAGAGAGAGAGCCAGCCAGTGGCCCAATTTTGATACACTTTTCGTTGCTAACAACACAAATTGAAGCTCACGGATAGCTCACGGTCAACCAGCAGCAGCAGCAGCAGCAGTAGCATTAACAATAACGATATTGTCCTTGTTTCTTCAGTGACACTATTGTCAGTGTTTGGCGGCTACCTAAGAGTAGATACTGCTGTAAGATAGTAGTGTTCGGCAAGTATGTCGCCATTGTTATTGTTATGATTATAGCTATGGTTATTTCCATAGACATTGCTCTATTGCTCCATTGCTATTGGTACTGCTATCGTTGTTGGATGGCCTTATTCTATTGTGGCTCGCACTGTTGCTCTCTGAGTTACTCTGTTGTTGGCTGACAAACAGGCTCTTGTTGGCTTCTTTTCTTCTCGATCTTCTTCTTTTTCTTTTCAGTTGGCAACAGAACATTCAAACCTACAGAAGCAACAGCACATTCACAGTACCAACACAAGCAGTCTCCACGTTGTAGCTTGGCCTGTTGGTCGTTGCGAATTGCAGCAAATAGCGAAATTTGCGACGATAAAGGTCGCTTACGAGTAAGTCAGCAGGCAATGCTATCCACCACTGCATGCTTTTCCGCTAGCCAAATTGCACTGCATTACAGCTTGGAAGAATATTGTTGCTTCGAACATAGCATTATTGCTAAGCTTATTGCTCGTTCGCTGGCTAGTTGGCTGACTCGCTAGACAATGCCGATGCCAGATGCAACAACTGAGCAATGTCGATATACTGAGCGGATCTATACAGTCTACTGCCTCTATAGACTTACATTGCATAGCTATGCTGCCGCCCCTGTCGCAATTGCACTGTGTGTGAAATATCATGTAAAAAATCACAACTGATTGTAATAACACTACAGTAATCTAACTCTTGACTTTTCTACAAACTATGCCAGCCATGTGAGTGATCAAGCATCACTCATCTCATTGAGGAATTACCAATGTGGTAGACATTGGCATGAGTGATATTGCTGTCGATAGTGATATTGCATTGCACTGATGGCTACGACAACTCAATGTAAAGGAAACTGTTACAGCTTACAACTTAAAACTTACGTGAGCGCCCTGATTACACTTCTTGCTCGCTCACTCGCTAGTTGGTCTGTACGTATCTTTGACTCACTGACTAACTGCGACTGCAACAACAATGACAAGCTGGCACGAAAGTAAAGGCGGACGCACAATCAGTCAAGAGAATCAAAGAGTGAGCAAGCAAGCAACCAACTTGGCTGGTTTTTTGCCTTTACTGTTGCTGCTGCTGCTACACTTGCTTGCTGGCCATGCCGACCGTACGCCGAATGTTGGAATGTAAGAACGGTGGTGCGACACTAGCGCCACCATTTACACAAAACTCAGCAACGCAGTCACACTCATGTAGGCAGATAGACGGACAAACGGACAGACAACAAGAGAAGTAACGGAGTTGTTAGTTGAGCTCACGTTTGAAAAACTAGTGTGAGCGAGGAAGTGGCCACACGACGCTCGACTCTTTGTGAACATTGAAGCCAGCAACGAGGCTGGAGTTGACGACGACGACGTTAATTCGACGCAGAGTCGGTTGCGCTCAGCGACGCTAACTCAACTCAACACAAAGTTAGTGTGTTTCAACCGTTCGTAGTGGTAGTGGTATTGGTAGTGGCGGTGCTGCTGACTCAAAGCTCTGCTGCTCAACGGCTTGCTCGCTGCTTGCTTGCCTGCCTGCCTGTTTGATTGTCTGCCTGGATGCTGATTATATTGCAAACCACTATTGCCAATCACATTCACAGTATCGACAACATTTGGGCAATGCCTCTAGCATAGGCAGTGCAGTTGTTGCTAGTTGCCAGGTATTGTAGACAACGTCAGCATCACCATCGCCACAATTGACACAATCGACACTGTCGACATTTGTTGTTGTTGTAGTTGCAGTTGCTGTCAGCGTCGCCGTCGTTGTTATTATTATTATTGCTGTTGTTGTGGTGCTGCTGGCGTCAAAGTTAGAGTTTGAGTGAGAGCCACAGTTCTAGAGCTACATTCATAGTTATCATTACAATTAGCGACAATACAGTTAGCAGTGAATAACAAAGCTATAATGTCACATTGTAACCTGTGTGTCAGTCAATCAGTCAATGTCTATGTCTTTCACTCTGTGCCGTTCGTTCGTTCGTTCGATCAAACAATCGACGCATAACAACATCAAGCCCACATAACGAATGAGGCTCGCTCGTGTGCGCACGCGCCTAAGCAGATACAATCACGCACGCACTCACGCACGCATTCAAATATTTGCCACAGAAGACCTGTATTTGCCTTCATTGCACCACCCATATGTAACATGTGTTTGTTAGTCCATTCAAAATAAAACATCGACACACACACACACACACGCACTATATACAACTACATTAATGCTAGCTTAATACCAGTGTCTCATTAAGAGTGTTTTATTGGCCGAAATAACTGCTGCAAGACAATCATTTCAACTTGGATTGGCTTCAATAGTAGACATCAGAATATTAGTAACATTTGTAACGTTGACACAAGCAAATAATTCCATCCTCAGAGTGATAACAATCGAACTATTATAACACCAGAATACCGTCGCACCAATATCGATACACCTTTGATACAGCAGTTTGCAGCAACAATTAGGAAATCCTTTTTCTAGCGATAACGATAATACTGTTTTTACAAAGGTGACTTTAGTTGTGCGTCGAACTTTTACATTCGTTCGTAGCTGTGATCATATTCTAGAGTATCTCTGCGTGTGTGGTGTGTGTGTATGTCAAATTATTCCTAAGTCGTCTGTGCTCGTACAAGCATTTGTTATTATTATTATTCATAAAAAAATACGCAGTGTGACGACATATCACCTCACGAATTTCAGAATCAACACTTTCAGAATCATAGAGAGAGCCTTTTGTTTGTGTTAATGAATATCTCTCGTCATTGTTGTTGTTGTTGTGTGACAAATAGCTAAATAGTCAATCCATAACCATCGAGCTGGCATTTGATATCGAAAGCCACGATGATATATTGTGAAATCACCACTGCAACAACAATAGCTGCAATCATTAGTGTTTGTGTTTGAATATTTTGCTTACAATCCTGCACAAAGTAGGCAAGTGAACTAGTAAGCTACAACTTCAAGTTCATTTCAAACAAGTTCAACATTGACCTTGCTACATACTCCACTTCGACATACAATCAATAAAATGAACATCTCAAATGGATCCGATATATCTCAGAAGATCTCAAGTTCACCGTGACACAGAAGCACCCTAGAGTGCACACAAACATACACATGATTGTGCGCTTGTGTAATTGTTGTCATCATTTGTGTTCAATTTAATTGTCGACGATAGTGCGCCAGATTTCGACGTAACCGGTCAGTAAAGATTTGAGAAGAAACCCATCGCCTTTAGCACAGCGATAATAACAAAATAGTAATAATAATAACAAAGGAATCGAGTACGAAATCCAATTGCTCGAGAGCGAGCCATCAAGTTTTGAACTAAACGTCAACTGTGTGCGCGCACAATAACACACAAAACATATCACGCTAATGCACAAACGTTCGCTTTGAGTTCTCGTCGTCGTTTGTACACGCAGACATACTCACCAACTAACACGCTCGTGCGTTCCTATCTCCACACAAACTCGCGCGCATACATATTCACGTTCACATTCTCACTGTGAAGCGGTGCGCACACACATACACAAGCGCACTATCGCATTAGCACAACAACGAACGAACGAACGAAGAACAAACGCACGAACGTACACGAACGACAGAAGAAGAAAGAAGAGCAAGCGCACACACATACACACAGCCTGACACACACAAACGCGCACACACACAAAAGTGCGTCGAGTCGAACAAAAAGGCACAGACACACACCACACAAGCGAGCCCTGTATTCCGTTCATCATCCGACACAGCGACCACTACGACGACGATCACGACATTTGGGCCACGACAATAGCGGCCTGTTGCCGAGATAACGTTTATGTGTAACGTGTGTGTGTGTGCTTGTGTTGGTGTTCGTTCACATGTGCGTGAGCTCCCCCTGTTTAGCGTCATCATCACGTCCATCCAGCAATTGTCCAGACACACGCACACGAATTAGAGGCCACATTGTGTGTGTGTGTGTGTGTGCGTGCGTATCTGACCTGTTGGCCTCACGACTACACATTGATATTACTCACATCAGACGCTCGCATCGATTGATCGATCGTTTGTCCGTCCGTTCGTCTTCAATTGATTGACTGGTTGACCCGTAGGCGCTCTCACACAGACGCATCACTCGTTATTATTATCATTATTATTTTCATCTGCACCACTCCGTGTAGCACCTATTTCCCACACGATCATTGCGTTCTAGGTATCACTTTGTGGATTTTTCCCTCACAGACCCATGATCTACGCAATCTCAACCTAAGCACATCAACAATCGCACACACCAAATTTAGGTCCACCACCAAACCATACCGTCCAGCCGCTCAAGCCTAACTACGATAATATTGACGGACCACACGCCTGCTTGACACTCTTCATCTGATCGATTGACCTTCCCTAAACGAAACAATCCTTTGTTGAGGACGTTTGTTTCTCCACCACCTCTTTTCTCTCACACAACGAGCTCACTTAGTTGAATCTATTTGAATATACTCTATCTGTGTTATACTACCTAAAAATGTGCTCCGTCGCATGGTCATCGTCATCGTCGTCATCTTCAGTGAATGGGGTGCCTGTCGAACAACAGCCCGATCGTCCTATCGGCTACGGGGCGTTTGGTATCGTTTGGTCCGTCACGGATCCGCGTGATGGCAAGAAGGTTGCCCTCAAGAAGATGCCCAACGTTTTCCAGAATCTGGTCTCATCAAAGCGTGTCTTTCGCGAGATCAAAATGCTTTGTTATCTTAAGCACGAGAACGTCATGTCAGCATTGGACATCATACAACCGCCGCATGTTGATTTCTTTCAGGAATTGTATGTCATTTGCGAACTCAGCGCCAGTGATTTGCATCGTATCATAGTTTCCAGCCAACCATTATCTGTGGATCATGTTAAAATATTTCTCTATCAAATTCTCAGAGGGCTCAAGTATTTGCATTCGGCTCGTATCATACACCGAGACATCAAACCTGGCAACCTGCTTGTCAACAGTAATTGTTCGTTAAAAATATGTGATTTTGGTCTAGCGCGTGTCGAAGAGCCCGATCGATCCAGGAATATGACACTGGAAGTTGTTACACAATACTATCGTGCACCCGAATTACTAATGGGTGCCAAACACTACACGTCCGCTATTGATATGTGGTCGGTCGGTTGTATATTTGCCGAATTGTTGGGCCGACGTATATTGTTTCAAGCCCAAACACCTGTACAGCAATTAGATTTAATTGTCGATCTATTAGGAACACCAAACAATGAAGATATGAAATACGCATGCCAAGGAGCCAAGAATCATATCAGGCGTAGCGCATTCAAGCAACCTGCCATGGCTGCATTGTACGTTTTGTCGCCTCAAGTGACACACGAGGCCGTGCATTTGTTGTGCCAGATGCTTGTATTCAACCCTGACAAACGTATCGATGCTGTCACTGCCTTAAATCATCCTTACTTGGAGGAAGGTCGTATGCGTTATCACTCGTGCATGTGTCGGTGCTGTCACTTGGTCGGGGGTCAGCGAAAATTTTGCGCTGTTCTTGAACCTGTTGCACCAATACCATTCGACGACGGCTTTGAACAAGATCTCATGACAGTACAACAAGTTAAAGGTGTGTATATCTTTTTATATATCTCGATTGAGCATTAGGCAGCACAAGAATAATGAATTGAGACTGACTAACCCATATCTCCTGTTCTCAAACATCCTATTGAATCTTGTAGAACGGCTTCACAAGACTATATTGGATAGGTGCGCAAATTCCTCACGTGTTCCGCTTTGCATAAATCCGCATTCGGCTGCTTTCAAAGCCTTCACATCATCCACCGTGGCTCATCCGTCCGAGTTGCCCCCAAGCCCAAATCAATGGGATTGAGATCCGTTATCAATACGATGGGCTAAAATCACACTGTCGTACCCTATTGCTTTCCACTAATTGTGTCCAAACTATCATCTGTCACATTTGTCGCTCAAGTCGATAGTGCCAATCACGCCTATAACGACCATGACGACTAAGATCACAACAACGGTTAAATGTGCTTATTGAAACAAACTCCTGCCCTGCTTGGCCTGTTTATAGTCTAAGCTCCACAACAAACTGTCACTACTCTCACTAACTATTATTAGTTCAATATGTAAAAACTAGATAGAACGCTGAAATGAACGAACGAACAAACTAATTGAATCGAAACAGGATACTAAAATAAAGTTGTACACATAGCCAATTTCCTTTCAAATATAACCCATTGACTCCATCGTTAATCTTATTCCACTCGTGGAACTCACATATGTATGTTGGTCTTCGAAGATTTTATTTATGATCCCGGCAGAACTTCCTTTCCTCTCGGCTCAGAACTCGAGACTCCTGACTCAAGAGTCTTAAGTCAAGACTCTTCAATCTCATCTCTGAATGCGCGCCACGGTGCGGCCTTTCGCGAATCAGCTGTTTCAAACAACAACAACAAAACCAAGGCGGGATGCGAGCTGTATGAGTGTATGAAAACGCGTGCATCTGGGTGGCCCACACATCATGGGATACCAACTTCTGTGTACACTAAAATCATCAGTCATCTGAGATGGCAATCATTATAGCAATTAATAAGAGTCCATGAGTGGTTTTCTTAATATATTGATATTTCAATCAGCAAGCGAGATAATTCCAAGACATCAAACATTGAAAATGGACGGTATGGATCTGACGTCGGCTGCATCGACGTCGTCGAATGCAACCAACCATCCTGAGATTATGAACATCGGCCAGAAGGCTGGGATGCAAGATATTGATCGCAATCGCATAAATGATATCATTCATGAAGCCTCTAGAGGCAGCCTATTTTTCAAGCGGCAAGCCGAGCGTCAACAGCAAATACATCGTAGCATCGAAGGCATCCTTCAAAAAGTACTTGATACAAGGACAGAACAATTAGAGAATTCCAGAGTCGAAGCTGACGCTATTATTGCGGATCTCGAAAAGTCTCGCTGTCTCAAGAAAATCATCGCACACTTTGATCTTGATATGTTCTTTGCCGCAGTCGAGATTCGTGATAAACCAGAGTTGGCCGACAAGCCTGTTGCTGTCGGCAGCAATTCTATGATAGCAACGTCCAATTATGTGGCAAGAAAATTTGGTGTTCGAGCTGCAATGCCAGGATTCATTGCCAAAAAGCTTTGCCCGGAGCTAGTGCTTATCTCACCGAATGGGGCCAAATATCGCGCCGCTTCATCTCAAATCTTCCAAGTCCTTGAACATTATGATCCTGATCTCAGCTCCATGAGTTTAGATGAGGCATATCTAGATTTGACCGAGTATGTCAAGTCTAGCTTGCAGCGTGACAATATCGACCATGATGAATATTACGATGGAACTTTGGCCCCTGTTTGTTGGGAACGTGCTGACTCAGTTGTGATCGAAATACGTCAGGCAATCTACGATAAGACTCAACTGCGATGCTCAGCTGGTATTTCGTGCAATACAATGCTGGCGAAAATTTGCACTGACATCAAGAAACCTAATGGACAATTCATGGTTAAAGGTTATCGTGATAAAGTTATGGAATTCATCAAGAGTGTCTCTGTTGAAAAAATTTCTGGCATCGGCAAAGTTTCCGCACAATACTTGCATGCTCTAGACATCAAAACATGTGATGACTTATTTGAGAAACGCCACTTGTTACCCATTGTGTTCTCGAATCTCAACGTTAAATTCTACCTGAAAGTTGCACTTGGTATGGGCTCAACTGAGGTTCAGTCGGATGAGCAAAGGAAATCTAAATCAGTAGAGCGGACTTTTTCACGACCTATCGGCGATAAGTTCATGTTGATTGAAAAATTGGATTCAATATGTGAAGAACTATGCGGTAGATTCTTGAAACCATATCGCATCAAAGGACGAACTATTACGCTCAAATTGAAACGAAACACATTTACCACAACTGTTAGGAGTTACACAATGTTACTTGCAACTAATGATAAGGAAGTGATATTTACAACAACTAAAACCCTATTGCTTACAGAGATTGCTAACGCACCACCAGATGTTAGTTTTCGTTTAATGGGTGTTCGAATATCGAATCTCGCCGATCCTTCTAGCAATGAAACTCAGCTCACAATAGACTCGATGATAAGAAAACAGGACTTCAAGAAAACTAAGCCTGATTCTACATCCGTACAATCATCGACTAATGAAACAAGCGAATGTGAATTGATCGATCCAGACTCGAACGTCCCGGATTTCTATGTTGATGAAGAATCGCTAGAAAATTATCTTATTAGCGACGAAAAGTCTTCAGATGAGCCTACTAAAAATGATGTGCCAGTACTCAAACCGGATACCGTGGTCTATGATGAGGAACAAGAGACGGACGAGAAAAGCAACCAAGGGTCTCAAAAAACCAAACGAACACACGATGAGAGCTTGTCGGAGGATTTAGAGATTTTAGGAACTAGCGATACTCAACAAGGGGCGACAACAGCAATTAGCCTTATAGGTAGTCAAAGTGTAGAGCCCAATCGGACGTCTCAGGATGAGCGTGAGGCAAATCTGAACGCTGAGGAAGCATTCCAATGCCCCTATTGTTTTAAATCATACTCAGAATTTTTCCATCTCGAAGATCATTGTCGAACTTGCACGAAAAAAGTTGGCACAAGTTTGATAGAAATGCATTATCGATCTCAGTCGCGCCAATCACAGAGCACACGCGACTCTCAGGCAGCGCCGCCACCATCACCAACCTCGATCTCAAAATCTTCACAATCTCCAGGTTTATTCCGGAGCTCAACAAAGCGTATCACCAGTACTCAAACAACCCTCGGATCTAAACGATCACCGGAAGGGATCAATTCCACTCAGCACACACAGAATACGCCTAGCAAGACGCCCAAAGACTTGCATCCTATGACTCAACTGAAGCTCAACATGTTTATGCAGAAGAAACCAAAGAAGTCTTGAACTGAACCTTGCCATAAACGATCCTTGTGATTCCTTTTGATAATTGTTAACAGGATCTGAATAAAAATCCATAATAAAAGTATCTCAGAAATTCACTCTGGACGTAGCTTTAGTGCGCAATCATTGAAAGATCTCATTGATTGACATTCAATAGTTTGTAGTAACTCTATTTGTACTTCAATAAGCAACAACGCTCTAAATTAACTGCTCGGAGATTTTGTTATCTGATACTGAATGTGTGTGTGTGAGACAAGCCAGAAATTATGTCATCTCTGATAACTTGACTGTCGAGAAGCTTACTCTTTCTGTTACTGTTTTCCTAAACTCTGCCATCATTTGTTCAAACTCTCATCCTTTGTTACGATATCTTGCAAAACTCTCGGTTGTATTAAAACAGTCTTCCATCTAAAGCTTAAAAGTGAGTTGAATATACACCTATCTTGAAAGAATTTTCACTGCAGCAGGTGTTTTGCATTTCGCTCATGTCTTGGTCTCTAGATGTGAGTAGCAGGTAGGTAATGCAGCATCAACATACCTGCCTTATTCTGTCTTGCTCTGGATGGTCGGTTACTTGAATGGTCGGTTAACGAAAGTCAAGCCAATCTACACAACCAATGCGTCACCTGTTGGCTGCCAGAGCAACTGTTACTGCCAGCATCAGCAGTGATTCAAGTTGCCTGGCTTGTTGCGTCATGCGATATCTCTCTATGCATTGGCACGATATTGCGGCACATTGTTATTGTTGTTAATCTTTGTCATTAATTCAACATGATCTCAGTAACTGAAGCTTATTCAAGGGATCTCATCGAATCAAATAGATTCTAGAGACTATAAGTATCAATATTCACGCTAACTCCCCTCTTCAATTGATACAAATACCCTCGACGATAGGAATGTCAACAACCCAGGACATAACCGTAGATCAACCTGTCGAAACTAGTCAGGACATTCAGGATGTTAGCACCGACGATATTACACCTGTTGTTGATACAACAGACGATGTCACTTATATCGGTTTCGACTTATCTACTCAACAGGTACGATTATTATCAAGATTATTGCCATTATAATGGCGCTCTGATAAACTCTCGGACCAACTTTTAATGTTTATTTCACGTTTCCATTTTATCTTCACAGCTGAAAGCTATTGTTATCGATGACCAACTGAAAATTAAGCATCATGTTTGTGTGGACTTTGATTCAGAATTATCCGAATTCAGGTAAGATTCATTCTTCATTATAAGTTATGAACTGTCACTGTATTCGGCATTAACACAGACTAATATTTACATATCATCTGGGAATAGAACAAGAGGCGGTGTCCACAGACATGATAGTGATACCACAGTCACATCGCCAGTGATTATGTGGCTTAAAGCGATTGACTTGTGTCTCGAGAAGCTACGCTTAGATGTATTAGACTTTTCAACAGTGGCCTCGGTGTCTGGTTGCGGTCAACAACACGGTAGTGTTTATTGGAAACATGGTGCCCGTGCCGCATTGGCCTCGATGAATCCAGACGATTATTTGCACAAACAATTGGCAACATGTTTTGCATTGCGCGACAGTCCAATTTGGATGGACTCAAGCACCACCGATCAGTGTCGACGTTTGGAACAGAGCGTCGGTGGGCCTGAGAAGTTAGCTTTGTTGACGGGGTCGCGTGCCTACGAACGATTCACGGGACCCCAAATCGCGCGTGTGTTCGAAACAAAACACGAGGCGTACTCCCAGACAGAAAGAATCACGTTGGTGAGCAATTTCATGGGCACAGTGTTCACGGGAAAATATTGTCCGTTCGATGAAGCTGATGCTTCGGGAATGAACATGATGAAGATTGCCAATAGCACTTGGTGTGGCGAATGTCTCGCATTTTGTGGCGACGAAAAGCTGCCTGAAAAATTGGGCATCGACGGTTCAACGAATCAGAACATCGTGCGATCCACGAGTCTTGTCGGGCATGTGTCACAATATTTCGTTGATCGTTACTCATTTGCGCCCTCGTGCCAAGTGATCTCGTTTACAGGAGACAATCCGGCCTCATTGGCAGGCATGTGTGTCGAACGAAATGAAGTTGTGATTAGCCTGGGCACAAGTGACACATCGTTCTTTTGGCTAGAAGAGGCGAAACCTGGCGTAAATGGACACATATTGCGTAATCCCATCGAGCATGATCAATACATGGGTTTGATTTGTTTCAAGAATGGCTCGAAGACACGCGAGCGAATTCGTGATCAGTGCGTTGGTGGCGCCCCCAACTGGGAAGAATTTTCACGTTTGCTCGAATCAACACCGCGTGGCAATTTTGGCAACATTGGATTTTACTTTGATATGCGCGAAACTTATCCACTATGTTCGGGCGATTACAAATTTAACAAATTCAATCAGCGCGTTGAGAAGTATGCGCCCGAGGTCGAGATCAGAGCGTGTGTCGAGGGCCAATTTATGCGCCTGCGGCATCACAGCGAAGAGTTGGGCCTCGACGTACGGCGCGTACCGAAAGTGTTAGTCACCGGCGGCGCATCAACCAATGCGTCCATTCTGCAAGTGATAGCCGACATATTCAATGCGCCAGTGTATACTCAAGACAGGCCCAATTCGGCGTGCCTCGGCAGTGCTTATCTCGCAAAATATGCTCTGATGCTCGAGAACAACCCTGGTGCCATATCGTTTGCCACAATGGTCAAAGAGGCACGTAATGATTCGCTCAAATTAATGGCCGAACCCGCCAAGAGTGCCGACACTATCTACGGGCCTTTGCTCGAACGATACCGAATGCTCGAGCGTCAATTGAGCAGCAACACAGATTGATATCAATTGTTGAAGTGGATTCTAATTTAACGCTGAGCCTTATTCTTTCAAATTTGTACGAAATTAAAAAGCACATAGAAAGCTGCTGCAGTCCTTGACCATCTGTTCGATGAATGATAAACACGGTGCCGAAATGCACGTAGACTCCGCGTGATTTCTCACATGTTCAATCACATGCAGTGCCGATGAGTAAAGGGTTAGTCCAAAGACTTAGTCCGAAAAAAAATAAAAGAAGTACGAGCATATGACGCTGTGTGCTTGAATGGGACAGGTTGTACTTTATTCATGTGT
>JAIFTH010000497.1:0-25369 GCA_019968535.1 Fragariocoptes setiger | reverse complement strand
AGAGAGAGAGAGAGAGAGAGAGAGAGAGAGAGAGAGAGAGAGAGAGAGAGAGAGTAACTGTCAGCTGTAGCAGCAACAATAGTTCGATGAACATGTCTGTTGTGATCTTTATCTGTCTATATAAGAGCAACTTGTAACGAAAATGACATTCGATCGATTTTAAAGTTGTTGCACTCAAATGTATGCAGATCTACTTGATGCACTCGAGCAATCAACAATTGAAGCACGCAAGACAGTGGCAACAATATAAGCACAAAAAAGCATAATATAAAAATCACTCTAGAGTGGAAAGTGGCCACGAATAGACGAGTGGAAAATAAAACACGAAAGAAAGTTCTTTCTTTTTTCAGAAGAATTCGTTTGGGGAGCAATGAAAAGAAGCCATCGATATCGATCACTAACTCGATCGAACGTTCACAGCTCATAGCTCACTGGTTTACAGCTTGTTAGATTGATATAGCTGCCAGTGGGCAAGCCATGTGACAGGTATCCACTCAATAATCAGCCGATCAATTGAGCAATCGACCAGAGTGCGTTGACTGAACTTCGTGTTCGTGTGTGACACATATATTTTCACAACGAATAAAATTGAAATCGATCGCTGTTGCTGAAATTTTTTCACTGACACTCACCTGACTGGTTCACTGACATCACTGGAGTTCTTATTCCAATCCATTCATTTGGACTCAGATTTAGGTGCACGATTTTCAGATGGGCAAATTCTGTTGAGTCGTTGAGTGAAACAACAGCAACAAATATTATGACAAAGGACATTCGTGCGAAATCGCAAAATCACTTATTGATATGATGGCAAAATAATCGATGATGTCTGAGTATCTCAGAGCGAAAGTAGACAAACGATTTTGAACATCAGAATATGTTATTTTTTTCACGTTGGACATCCCTTATTGTTTTACTTCTATCTCTTGTCATTACTAATCTGCTGATATTTGCTAGTCAGCAAGTGACATATCATGATCTTGATGATTTCTTCCAAAATTCAGATCAATGAAACGTTGATAGTCTAATTAAATAGGACCATTATCATTAACAATTCTTCAACCTCTGAATAAATTACTACCATATTTTTGTGATATAGCTTGACCTTATGGTATAATAATGATGGATTCGAGTAGTTGGCAAAACGGTGTTGAGCCGAATCATCGGTGCCAATCTCGAGCGTCGATCACATTGGACGAGGACGACGATAAAGATCCAGATGTTTATATCCGGTCCAATAATCGAAACTCATCATCAGACAAATGCATCAGTCTTACAGAATCTCATCTCAATCGATGCCAGCCAGCACATCACATGAGCACAAGCATTGAATGCATGAGGCTCACGGCAACAACAACTAACATTAACAGTCGATTATCTTTATTGTCATCGCCAAGATCTCTTTCTCATTCTCGAAATAATGATACTGCGAAGACAAAAAGTTACCATCAAGCAAAAGAAGCAACAGCGATCAACAATATAAAAAATGGCGCCAAAAATAGAAACAACAACGCCGTTGTTAGCAACAACAATTGGATACCAATATCGTTGACCAAATGCATAATGACGAGTGTAATGGTTGTCGTGTTGTGCGCTCATTCAACGATTGCTGCAGTAGTCGACAGCGGCAGCAATAGCAATGGCGAAAATCATCACAATGTCATAAGAACATTAAACACTGTCAGCACACAAGCTGTCGACACTGACTCTGGCGTTGACAATCAGACAAAGTCTAGGCTACAGCACTTTGATGTTGTTGGCCAACGTCACCAAGGAATGCCAATTTTTTACGAAAACAAACTCACATCGGCAAACATAAAGGCCAACAATAAGTCAATCATAACGTCAACCGTCAAGGAACATAGCCGCAACAATCACTCAGTCGAATCTTTGCAATTTTTGCCATCTCAACGAATGCATCAATCTTGGCGAACGGCATCAACAACCTTCAATGTTGCTGATGACAACGGCAACGACTACGAACATGTCGATGACAATGATTTTGTTGACACAACAACCACAAGCGCAGCAATGAAGTTGAACAACACTCAACAATTAAGCAACAACAAGCGGCAGCAGCAGCATAGTAGGCTGCAGCAAAAACGAAACGCACCTGTTTCTTTTGTTGCTCCATCTACAGCTGTGACCCTCACTCAGAGTGCTGAGACTAATGATGGTCGTCGATTGCATAATAACAGCATCCCAACGGCAATTGCATCATCGTCTGCAGATAACAACGGTACCAGTAGTAACGACATACTTCGGCGTGTGTTTACACGCTCGCACTTGGCTCGATCTGGCGTCAAGTTGTTAGCCACCACAGCGTTGACGAACAACAACGACCTCGATGAGCGCCCAGGCGACAATCATCACGATAGTAGCCTGAGCAACAATGTCAATGGAGATGCCAATGACAGCTCGTCATCGTTCGGACGACGCCGCGAGCGTTCGCTGACGTTGTCGTTGTTGTCGCCGGAAACACAAGTCAACAACAACAAAAAGAAGAAAACAGACGACGCTTTCATGTTCAAAGTCAATGGCAAGCAGATGTCACTATTGGCACCACCTTTGCATAGCAATAATTCTGGTGACAATAGTTCTGGTGAGAAACAAATCAATTCAACGTTGGGCACGACAACAAAGACAGCAGCTGATAAGCCGCAAATTGTTGTCGTTGTTGATAAACAATTGTCGGCAGTACATGCGAATACGAACAATGTCACTCAGCGACGTCTGGGCGATTTGCACGTGTCTAAAACGAGTACGTCGTATACACAAAAAGCTTTGCGCACGAATCGGCGGACTTCAATTGATGATGATAGCAATGGCAATGATTATACTGACGACAACAATCTGAATGAAGCCAGTGAGGCATCGGTCGGACGCACACCCGATCGTTACGTGACGATCGGGACAAGTCCAATATCAGCAACGCAAGCCTCCACTGCTGCTGCTGATTACACTTCAACCTCGAGTTCAATCTCAATCTCAACCTCTTCTCCCACTTTGGTTGATTCGACATCATCTAACAACATGTTCAGGCCTACGACCACATCGACGCCCAAATCGGCGTTCAGAAGCGAATGGGCGCGTCTGGTAACTCCGCCTAGCTCAACCACACCCACTAGTCGTGTTCACAGCAACAACAATAATAATAATAAAAACAACTGGTCGATAACTGGGCCAATGAGTTTTGCGAACAATTCTCTGACGCCACCTGTGAGCATAGAGTCAAGCAAAATAACAACCGATGCCCGCTTCAACGATAATCCAATGGTGCAATCATCAGGGTATCGCAAATTGGGATATCAAAGCAGCAATCAGCAGGGTTACAGTCAGCCAGAAATTGTCACCTCAAGCACGATATCACAACGACTGTCATCGCTTTTGAATGATTTAAGTAGCAACAGCAGCGGCACACTGACGGCAGCTCCGATGCGACCACACGGAGCACGAATGTCGACCATGGGCACGATGTCGACGGCTAATGTAAGCACAAATAAAGCAGCAATCACAACAGCAAAGGCACGACGCGATTTGACATCTTTGTATCAAGCGGCTGCTTTGGCCAGCCTACGGCCAGCACGACACCTTGCGGTCCAAGTGGCACAAGCACAAACGCAACCTAACTACAACAGCAATAATCAAAACCAGAATCAAAACGTTGTGGCTCGGTCAATATCAATGCCAACAGCCGGAAATTTAGAATTGAACGCTGTTGGAAACACGAAAGAGCAGGCACGGGAACACCTGTCACAAAATATTGTCCGTTCGGGTTCTGTGTTTACGCACAATTCGCTTCCGTTGGCCAGACAGCATAGCAATTTGGGCGAGACGACACGAATAATCGAGTCGCTAAGACGACGAGCACCACAACAGAACACATTTTCGTTTGCAAACAACAACTTTCATTCGGTGGCATCAGCACAAATTAACAACAATCGCAACAACAATGGCGCATTAAGTGCTAGCGCCAGCTCAGTATCGAGTGCCGTAGACACAGGAAACGCGAACGATCACTATGGCTCGAGCACCATATATCGACTCGAGGCGCCGAGCAACGACGGCGTGTCTAGCGGTTCATACGAGACTTCAACGTTGCATCGTGAGAGGCACACGGCCGGCGGCTCCGATGCACCGGATGCTGGCATTCTGACCGACAATCGGCGCCACAATCAACGTGCCGATAGTAACGGCCCCAACAACAAGGCTCAGCGTGAGCGTGACCTCAACAACTTGGATGTTTCGTCGAGCAGTGGCTCGGACACATCGAGCTCGGATCCGTCGGCCGACGACGACGAGCGTTCACAGTCAGCCGACGACGATCATCGCGATTACGTTCGACCTGCTCGACCAGCTGATGTGCCGTCATTGTCCCTTTTGCCGCCCTCTTTGGCGTCCGATTACGCGTCCTCTGTTGGCCCGACAGGAAACGGGGGCCTGTCAGTTTCAAATGCAGCGGCCAGTAGTGCGTCCGCAAGCAGCCTGATGCGTCCGTCTTCGTTGGCCTCGACGATCTCGTCGATGGCGCGCTCGTCGACCGACGGTGCAATGCACGAGATATCGCCCAACAAACCATTGGCTCGATCACACCATTCACAATCGCCAGCGCAACAATCAGCCCCAATGACAATGTCCATGTCGCACACTAACGCGCATATGCCACAGCACCAACAACAACAACAACAACAGCAACAACAATATTTCCAGCAGCAGCATGCCGGCTATGGAGGTGCCAATTTCGGCGGCGATGCCTTCAGTGCGAGCAACTCAGCTTACGGCGGACTCGACGCACAATCATTAGCAGGCTTGGAGGCCGGAAGTGTAGCTGCCGACGCGTACGAACGCGATCTTGCCGAATTGGACGACGAGTATGTGCCTCGCTTGTACCGATCGGTGTCGTCCATGCCGTCATCGTCGTCAACGCCATCATTTGCCGGTCTAGCAACCGCCACTTCGCCTTTGGGCGCCTCAGAGCTGTCCCCCGAATCCATGGGACGCTATGAGGCGCGCATGCGTGGGAACGATTTCTCACCTCACCACCTTATGTCACCATTGTTTCAACATCATCAACAGCAACAACAGCAGCATCAGCATCAGCACCAACAACAACACCAGATGCAGCATCAGCAGAGGACGCACGCAACTCCTTCTTGGAACAATAACAATGGTTACGACTATTGGCTGGCAGCAGCCGCGTCGGCTGCTGCCGCAGCCTCGAATGGTATCAATGATTATGCACCGTTACCATATACTGTAGCGTCGTCTGGCTCGCCGGCCTCACGAATGATGTTGCCTCGAGGCTTCGGCGCGTCGCCAGCACATCAAACTCCCTTTGCCGATGGCGACAACTCAATGCTTTGGTCACACTCAGCACCAGTAGAATCGACTGCCGCATCGACAGCTGGCACCACTGAGATTATTCCTGCCTCATTGGGCTCAATATTGGCCGCAGCAATGCTTCAGCACCATCACACACACCATCACGCCCATCATCCGTATCATTCGCCCCATCATTATCATCATGATCAGCACTCGTCGTCACCGTCGTCGTCGGCAGCGCCTTCCAGCACCCATTCGAGCAGTTCATCGCCACTACAACCGCTGGTAGCAGCCAGCAGCACATTCCCCGCCCTGTGGCACGCTAATGGGGCCCGTCCTCTCACTTGGCCTCCCAGCGCCGCATTGGCAACTTATCGGCCAACTTCAGCGACCTCGGGGGGCACCTATCATCGGCTGGTGCCGCTGTCGGCATTGTCAGCCAGCGCTAGCGACGTTACACCGTACGCTACGTTATCAAGCGCCGGTGCAAGCACCAGTGGAGCCTCACCAACCACTCTCGGAGAAACTACGTTTGCTGGTTACGCCATCAGTCCGTTGGGTTACGCGGCAGCCGCCACATTGGCCGCTGCGCTCGACAAAACGCGCCACCATCATGGATTACACCATCATCATCATCATGTGCCCAGTACCCCGGCGGGCACTGTGTGGCGTCTTGTCCATGCCACGCCTAGCAGCAGTGGCGGTGCCGGCACCTCGCCAACAGCGGCCGCGCTGACGGCCTCGTCGACCGCCGCCGCAACGTACGCACTGGCACCCGCCGCGGGGGCCGCACGTGTCTGGCCAGCCACAGTTCCGGCAGCCTCTCATTCGGTGGGCTCCATCTATGCACCCGTTCCGTTGTATACGATAGCCGCTGCGACACGTCCGCTAGCCTACAGCTTCTCGCCGTACTCTGGCTTGGGTGGAGGCGCGTATGGCACCGCAATACCGTCGCCCTTGCTCGCGTATCGCGCCACCGCCGGCGGACAGTTGTTCGCCACCACACCGGCCGCCAGCTATGCTTATCCGATACGTATACCATTGGCGGCGCTCGGCACACGCCCACTAGCTTTGGGCGCCACTGTACCGCGTGCTGTGTCGCGACCCTTTAATGATCTTCAATTCGCTGAGACCAAAGTTAAGCCAGTCACTGCCGAGCAGTCCACGCCGACCTCAAAATTGAGCGCTATGGCGAAAAGTTTCGGCCGCAAAATGTTCGGTAGCTCCTCGTCCGCATCTTCACCTCCCTCCTCATCCTCTTCCTCCCCTACTTCCACCAACTCAGCCTCCAATTCAAAAGCCTCGCCTGCAACGCCTTCTTCATTGACTGCACCTGTTGCGTCGGGTCTTATCAGTCTGGCGGCTCTGTCGTCGGCATTGCGCCCACCCCCACTGTCCATGGCTAGCTATCTAACGCCATCGAGCCTATTTTTAGGCGAAATGACTCACGAAGAGAGCCAACTGATACCGACCACTGTTGCAGCCCCAAATTCAAGTAATCCATCACACTCGTCTGTGTCATCAGCTTTGCCACACGCATCATCATCATCGGCATTTTCACCGTTGTCAGCGTCGAGCTTAGGACAAGAATCACGATCAATACCCAATAAGCCATCGAGCTCGGCACTTGCGATGGCATTGCGACATTCTACAATAGGCACTCATCATCGCATTGCTCGCTTAACTGTAAATAACAATAACACTGCCAACAATACGACAAGTGGCAACGGCAGACCTCACGAACCAACAGGTGGTCGCCAGCACACTCAATGGCTTGCCATTGACTGAATAGTTTCAAGTGCCGTGCCGTCATCCTTCATTGTGTGCATCATTGCTAAAATCACGATAAATATTTAAATATTGTGTTACAAAAACTCAAGATACTCCTGATATGTCACTCAAGGATAAGCACAACAGCAACAATCAATCAATCAGAGAACAGTTTGCACAAATTTCAAAATTTTTGAACACTATCATTCGTAGCTTTCGTTTTGTTGTTTGTAGAAGAAACTTTATGGCGAAATATTCACCATTAGTCAATCATTGTGCAACATTTGGTACGATAACAGTAAAAATATTACCAAACAATATTTACAATATTATCAAGTGGTTCAATTGTCTTTGTAACCATGTGTCTTTGTAATGTGTGGCCGGCATTGATGGCAGTGAGAAGTATGTAAATTATTGGTCGATAAGTCCGTTGTCCCAAATGTTACGCGTTGATATCACAAAGTTGATAGTCTGACACTTGATGATATCACTCGTCCAAGTTAATGCATTGTCGTCGTACACAGATTGGATTAGAACGATGCAGTGGAAATGGATCCCAGGCCCGACAACCGTTAACTTTCCGCCACTCGACCAAGCGCTCATCGCGTTCTATGGCATCCTCGAGAGCAGTTCGTAGCACATTGAATGCCTTAATTTGATTGATCCTCAGATAACACTCGTCGGTTTGAAAAAATTTTTCTAAATCTTTGGTGGCGTACATTACGTCTCTCATGTGTAGGAACGTAGTCATATCGTAACGAACCAACACACCACGATAAACGCTCCCCGACTCAAGCTCGACGACGATTGTCCGGTCGCGAGACAATCGCAGGATGTCATTTGGTGTGAACATGTTGACTCCTTGTCGTAACTTGTGTTGTTCGAATAAAAATGGTGATACTAATATAATACGACTGGTCAATGTGTGTCAGAATAAAAATGAAACAATACTTTATCAATAACAAGGATAGAATAATTGCATCCAGTGTCTGAAACTTCTCCGCCACGCGTCTTCAAGAGGCGAGTCTCCGATACACTCACAGCTCACGTTGTGCTGCTATTTATTATTGTTATTGTTGTTGCCAGCGTAGTAGAAGTCATGAGTCATGAGCGAGGCGCCAAATGAGTTTGAATTGTGACGCATGCGCCTTATGACTATTTATTTATCAAGAGTGAACGATTATTAGTGGCCTCCTTTTCTTGGTTTACCAAACAGAGCAGTAATATTGTTATATATTTAACCACAATACAAATGCCCATGTTCTCGCCGATATGTTATATGATTCTTTGTATATCACACACGCGCACACACACTCATTCATCAATTGACTATAATGCTCACCAAGGGCTACGCCAATTAGTGAGCTTTACAGACCACACCAAGTCTGGACCACAGACGCTACAATCATCAATTGAACCGCATGATATCAACAATAGCAATGTCACGTCATGATGAACATGCAGGTGCTAGTGTTGCACCTGCTACATCTGCTTCAATGCCTGGCGCGATTACAGCATCGTCCTTATCACAATGCACTGATGAGCTGCTCTTCTTTGATACATTTTCGCACATGTCAAGCGAGGACAATTTTGATCTAGTCCGTTTTCCTTCACCCATTACTATTGACATGATTCGCATCGTGCCACTTGGCTCTCGTGTTCGTGCTGAGTTGCCTGGAGGAATACGCTTGGGAGCCACTTATCCGCCCAAGTTTGAGTTGGACTTTTTCATCAATGATCTCACCAAACCCGATGCACATACGTTCACGGATTTGGGCAAATTTCCCTACAGCGAAAATCTATCCACTGATTTCAGACCTGAAGATAGAATACCCACCGATGGTCTACTATTACGTGGTAACTACGGCACACTGACGTTGGCCATATTCGGTGTTGTTGCGCATGTCGGTCCAGACCCAAGCGATGAAGATGAAGTTGATAATCGTACCGAATGCCCTATGGTACTTGAAGATGACGACGATAGCCAGCAACCCAAAGTATTGCTTGCCGACAATGAGAATCACATCGAATCTGCGCAGTCACCGCCAGCACAAACACCCGCCTCGCCTGTGGGTAGTGAACATGATGCAAATGATCCTTACATACGGTCAGGTGGTATCTTGTCTCGCTCATTGCGTATCGATTCAAATTCATGTTTTAGTCAACAGGATGACAGTTTTGGTGCTTTGCATCTAAGCAATGGTCATGTTCGTAATAGCCGGTCAATGACTCCTAACTCGCATCCATCCATCATCAAGAAGGTTAATCTTGAGGAGATATCTAGCAGTGACGAGGCACGGCCAAGCCCATCGAATAGTAGCAATACTGCTCTGGTGCGACAAATGTCGTCACCCTCTCCTCGTGATATTGATATTCAAGAGGTACTTGAAGCAATCAGTAGTAGTGATGATGATGAGAAAGACGACAAACCATCTTGTGCTAGTGACAAGAATAATTCAGCCCCGACGCAGACAGATATTGACAAGAAATCTGATGGAAATTCATCTCACACAGTAACTATCAAAGGGGAACATGACACAAATGCCTTGCTGACTACTGACGATGAGCTCATCGACTTTGAAGACAACGAACTTACTTGGCAATTCGATCCAACAAGACACTTTCCCAAAGCAATGATCTATTTCAAAGATCCCTCATTAACTAGCAAACAGAAAACTTTATTGAATTACAATATGATGATGGCTAGAGATCCTACATACTCAAGCAGGATGTTTGATTATGAGTTTACGCGTTTGAAGGAATCTCTAGTCAAAATGCGTGAATGTCGAGTGAAAAATGAAGAGTGGGTCGTTATGATTGAAGATTTGGCAGCTGGCATGGACAATGGATCATTCATTGCGTGTCTCAATGATGGACAAACCATTCGAATGTTCGCCCAGGAAGTCTGTGATGGATTAGATTATGATCTTGCCTTGAAACAACCTCAAACGGCCTTCAAGGTGCGACATTTACGAGCTGGAATCAAGTTAGCTTGCGAATTGTTTCACTGTAATGATCTCACTGTCTCAATTCTATTAGAGAGCAAAGTTCCATACCACCTTTTATCGCTGTACGATCGCCCTTATATGTCATTGCCGCTACGTTTGCTGATTATACGATGCTTGGATACAATCTGTGATTCAATTATCGGCATCGACGATGTGACAAATACAATTTATAATTGGCAAAGTTTGCCACAAAAAACTATTCGTCAAGTCGTAGCTGAGCAGCAAGAAGATGGTTCTAAGCAAACAGACAACATCGAGCGCAACACCTGTCATAATACCAATGGTTTCATCAGTGATCCTACTACTGCTCCTATAGACGTGAAGGCTGAAAATAATGTATTCAATGTAGAGCACTTCGACGAAGATCAAAAGTTCGACCGCATCCGATCTAAAGAGCTGAATTTAGGCATTGAAGCATATAATTTCAAACCCCAACATGAGAAAGATGATCAACTACCTAGCAGCGCCACCTGTTATCAATTTATATTGCACATCTTGTTGACGGATCCAACTACGCGAATTGTGATTGCCATAGGAAGTTTGCTGAAGAAGATCAATCTTTACGAATCGATAAAAAGGCTCTCCCTGCAAATATCTGAGCTCATTGAAGCTATGCCCGGTGATGTCACAAAGTCTACAAGTCTTGAACTTGAGATGATCGGTAGCCTCAAGACCATTCTAAGACTAACTCGAAATGAGTGCGCAAAGATAGCGCAACCAATCCGCCATTTGCCTGCCATCAAGCAATTTCACGCTAAGCATCACCGAGGCGATCCATGTGTCGCTCTCTTCAAGTGGATAAAAAGCACAAAATTGGTGGCATCCATAACTAGTGTCTTGAAGATATATTTAGGATCAAACCACAACGATGTGTCTGTGGCTCATCTGTTATTAGATTTGATAGACTCTCTGATATCCACACCACGAGGAGCTCGCTTTTTCAAATCGGATGATCTAGTCAACTGTTCTGGAGACCTACTACAAACATTATTCTCTGTGATGCCGCCAGAAAATTCCACTTGCAACTCAAAAAACCTACTGCATGCTCGTGCCCATGATCTCGCACTTCGCACAAGCTTTCACCTCAAAGTTTTGGAATGCATAGATAGGTTATTTTACTTCCACAACGAACTAATCAACGGTGGTATCATTGAAACTGATCAACTACCTGAACCAGTATTGCACGAATTGTTAACTATAGTTGACCACCCCTACGGCAGGGATGCTTTGGCAAAGCAATTAAGTATTTGTGGCAATCTAGATTGCTTGTTGCGATTTCTTGATCTACCAAGCCCGCTGAGTAAGACAAAGCATCGTGCTCAATTAGAATTTGACTCGACTACATGTGTCGACTATGCTTTAGAGCTTTTAGAGATATTTTTGAGACTTAATGAATCAGTGCAAGAAGTTTCTGAAGAATACATGGAAACCTTTGTAGAGATATCTAAAGCAGGCAATCCCACGATAGCATCTCGAGTTAGATCATTCCAAACTTGGCTAAACCCCCTTCAAAAAGAAAGTCACATTTATACTGAAGACTATTTTAAGCAGCTGGTTCGAATTATTCGTCGTAGTATACCTGACTATTCGAAACCTTTTGCTGATAAACTTAGCTTCAAAATTCCATCAGAACTGGTGACCGCTGTAAGAGTTCTTAGGCAGCTTTGTATACCACCTGAGGTGACAACTTTCCTAGATAATGTGTTTAATCCTTTCAAAGATCATGCACTCGATTCAAGTCGTACTGACGCAGCAAAGTCGCCCTCTTTTTTGCCTTCATATTTCAACATAGACTTCAAGAACAATGTTACGCATCGTAGCGCGTTTAAAAACCATAGTAGCGACACACCATTCGATGCGTATATGCCTAATTATCTAACTCAATTGGGATTGACTTCGAAGTTATATCAACCATACGATGATGATATATGCGGGAGCCTTAAATACCATTATAGTATTGTACAAGTGTTCGAAAATGAAGGTCTCAGAAGGTTGTTGGTTATACTCAAGGAATTGAACGGCAACTACTCGAATCCTATACACCAAAGTGCAGCACTGTCAGGTATTAATGGTTACATTATCATATCTTTCATCAAAAACATTATCACGCTCATTTTGGCCATAGTAAGTCATTCAATTGACGCCAAAGGGAGTGATTTCAAAGATACGAGTGCTATCCCTGTGATACTCGAAACATATTCTCTTTTGAGTTTTGTGCCCGAAACCGAATTTAAAAAACACCGTCCAAGCACACCTCAGCACCCTCAGCAAATGGTTCATGTCACCGATTCTGTCACTACATGCTCTGTGAATTATCAAATCGCCCAGCAAACTCAAAAGTTGATCCTATCAATCCTTATGAGTTACACACAACTTTGTTTGAGTGTTAGCGAATCCGAAGAGAAGCTCATCAGCAAGAGTGTATGGTCTCGAATGTTACAGGAGATAATAGAGTTCACTCTATCCGCTCCCGTCTTCTTTGTGCCAGGTCTGGATGTGCTCACTAAGATTCTTCCGTCACCTTTACCTTGTTCAAGTGTGATGGATTCAATTGACCAGGAACAGCTATTCAAGAACGTTAATCATCGTAAACTATGGAGCGCCCATTTGCACCCACTACACGGTAGCCTAGAACGAATAATCTCGTACTTTTGCATAAGTTGCCAGCCTCAAATGCGTACACTTCTCGCTTACATGTGCGTGCAGTTGTGTGATCTATCATCGACTACCGCGTGTATGACAGCTAAATGCTTACAATCTTCTTTATTGGATCATGCATCTAAAGTAGTTGAGAGCTCCAAGACGGACACTCCCTCAAGCATTGACTCGGACAAGAGGTCACATATCGGGACCAAGTTGGCCTCGCGCAAAAAGAATGAAGGCACTTTTCTCAGTCTGGCTGTACTAAAATTTATAACCATTTTGATTTCAAACCAAGCTTTTGAGAGTGCATTCACGAATTCTCTTTTACTGGCTTGCCGAAAAGACGAAAAATACCTTCGTGCTATTCAAAGTTGCTTGGAGCTATTGCGCAATTACGGCCAGTGGCAAATCGATGAGCAGCCATCGGTTGCTGGAAATACTGCCCAACTCGCAGTTGTATCCCTGGTAGAATCGATTAAGTCCTTGGCTAACGATCTCAATGCTAATCCTATTACTATTAGTGAGAATGGCGAGAAACCTTTGAGTGCATCTCCAGCTCTAGTGCCGCCTCAAACTATATCAGAGATCAATCTGATAGATTTGATGCGCCGCTGCGGTGATCATTTCGACCTCGTTTCTGGCTTGCGTAAATCATATCGACTTAAGGTATTACTTGATATTAATTCGAACTCTCACAGGGCTCGAAGTGAATCGTCAAAGCGGATAGACTATCCATCAAGCAATTACAGCGAGTTGGCATTATCATCTTCCAAAAGACCGTACATAGCGCCGCCGCCATTACCACCACGTGGACGGTCTCGTCCACCACTGCGCGGTGATCCATTCAGATTCCGATCCCAGAATACAAGTCGACCCCCCTCCATTCATGTCGATGATTTCAATAATATGTATGGCGATTCGTCCTCTAAACGTTACTCAAGCCCTAAACTACCTCCGCCTGTTGATCAATATCGATCATCGTCCAATAGGCGACAATATTATGGTCCTCCAAGCGAACCTCCAAGCTACTACCATTCGCGAAGGCTAATGCCAGGGCGATCTAAGCATTACCCGTAGATGTATATATCAGAATAAATTTCATGACAATTGATGCAAAATTCAATAAAATGAAACTTGGAACAGATTTTTATATATTTTTTGACCTCACAAATATATTTGTAGGCATGTCCAACATCAACCCATCACTGGTATATAACACAATCCATAAACAATTTTCGTTATAAGTTCTAATGTTTTTCTTCTCACAATTTTTCGCTATGCCCTGAACCTAATTGACATACTTCTCTAATTAGTTCAGTTTAGAAACGATTGAAAGCCAAGCACGCACAAGGAATGCGACTTATGAACCGGCAGATCTTACGGGAAACGTTGAAATTGGAAATGGCTGGGAAAATTGATTGACCGTAGTGCCGCCGGTCGAATAATCATGAGAACCAACATGCGTCCGATAGTGTTTAGATGATGTCTTGTTGAACACTGGCAAAACTTCGTTTGCTTCATTCGACAGAACTTTTAAATATATGATTGCGTCAGTTCCATAACCCTCTACAGAGGCAACCATGAGATCACCTTGCAAGTAACGTGCATAGAGTCGAGACAATGGTAGTCCGTAGCCTTTAGGATGTGAAACAAAAAAACGGGTTAGAGAGTTTAGTCTGAAGTCTTACTATGTCTTGGCGAGGGAAATCAATATTATCTATTCACAAGGTTAATACTTACCATAACCAGCCAGGGGCGCTGTTTGACTATCGGTCTGTGGTTTAGGTGCGGTACTATACATATAATGGAACAAATTTTCTGTCAATGAGCGTGAGATGCCGCCTCCCTAATGAGATTGAAAAAGATTATATTCTTAGATTCTTGATCTCTACAGTGGGATTTTTCTGTGGAAAAATAACGTTAGTCATTTATGCACAGCATTAAGCTGCGAATATATGGAACTTGGCATTTTTGTTAAAAAGACAAGGTAGCCTGGGGAAGTCTTCGCCCACGACAACAACAAGCGTTGCGGCATCGGCTGTAGCAAAAATTGTCAATTCAAGCGATTAAATTAAAACCTAAGATTCAATTGATGTTCAAACCAACAAAGTTGTAAATTAAGCTCAATAAGCAAATACTGGAAACTTGTACACCTGAATTGAAGCACTTACCATGTCGGAGATCTTGATAGAAAGATCTTCTCGTCCCTTTACCAATAACAACTTTATGGGAGGGAACTCATCGGAATCACTATGCTGCTCTACAACTGCTCTCATAGCATTTTTGAGCAACTCGAAAGCCATGTGATACAAATGTGAAGGAACATAAACAATTGATATGGGTCCACCGCTTTTGTCTACATTGAAAGTCTCAACTATGAGCTCGGGAGAGCGCATATAATATTGATCGCACAAAAATTTAGCATTATCGTAAGCGTCTTGCACGACACTTGTGACGTCACAATTGGGGTCGATGGTTCCAATATGACGAGGATGTCCTGGCAAATCAGCACCAAACAATGCTGCATGTTGATTGATAAGCATTCTAATAGATATGCGATTCAGATAAAATCTATGAAGGAAATATTGGATGCTATGCTCAGTTTGCGCGTGTATAGTTTCGGTATCTTTGAGTTCGATAACTCCTCGTGCCATAGTCTGTACTACGTTAGAGTGACGATTGCGTATCTTGATGAGCGTTTCGCAGAAATTCTCCAGCGTCTTCTTGTCGTCGATGCGTATTTTTTCAAAAGTCAAAATCTCCTCAAATGATCGGAGGTACCAATTTTGAACGGTCATCACAGATGGCATGTGAAGCAAGGGGGCAGGCAACAAGCTGAACTCTTTCATGATATTGGCCAGTCTGACTGGTAGCTCTTTGCGCAAGAATGCATAAGATTGTCGTTCACAACCCTTTTGTCCAAAGTCTAAGAATTTTTTGATAGATAATGGCGACGGATTGAATCGTGAATAATAGTCCAATAAGACGGACACGTCTGCGAACAGGGCCCGCGATATCCTCATCTTGTGACTATGGCCTAAACTGAGTGAAGCTTATAAAAACATTAACAATTTTTTTGAAGTTTGCAAAACATGATGATAATGCGTGGCCAGAAGGCTTTTATATATCTGTAGATGACGCGGACAACTATGGCGAAACAAACAAATAAAACTCAAGCTACATCGATGTTTGCATTGAACCAATGCCTGTTAGGTGAAATAGTTATTTTACGCTCTCTGTAAGTGGTGATCAATACTATTGCTTCCCCTATTTTGAGCCTGTCCCACAACATGAATACTATAACACATACTGTTCTAAAAGCGTGGCCCGAAAGTGCTAAATGAATCGTGTAATATCTACGAAAGACAAAATTTCTCATCAAGTAATAACTGAGCAATGAGCGTGTCAGCTGTGCTGAGCTGAAGGCACAGCTGAATGTTGGTGCATTTCCATAAGTTTATCCGTTATCAATGGATATACGTATCGAATTATCACGGTTGGTATAGGATTAATAACAATGGACTCCTCATCATCGTCTTCTTCTCCATCTTCACCGTCGTCCTCATCTTCGTCACAGCCACCCACACCACAATCGCCATCACCACAATCGCCTCAACGCTCACAATCCCCACAGTCCCAACAATCTCCACAAACACCACAATCACCGCAGTCCGCACAATCACCGCAGTCCCCACAATCGCCGCAGTTCCCACAATTACCTCAGTCCCCACAATCACCTCAGTCCCCACAATCACCGCGGTCCTCACAATCACAACGATCGCTGCAATCACCAAGATTCCAGCGTTCACAATCGGGCTCACCGCGTTCACCATCATCTTCAGTTGGCTCATCTCGAGCGTCGTCTGCATCGCCAGAGCGCCCTCCGCCACCGTTGGTGGAGGAGACACCTAGAGTACATCCAGAATTAGGGAATATCATCCAATTCAAATTGCCGAATTTCCTTAGCATTTGCACTCATCCATACGATCCGGAAACATATGACGAGGAAGGACACGCTGATCATGATCCGCGTGACGAAGAGGGTCGATTGAAGCTCAAATTGAAGATAGAAAATACAATCAGATGGCGTCATGCTCTAAATGAGAATGGTGAGCTCGTTCGAGAAAGCAATGCGCGTATCATCGAGTGGTCCGATGGAAGTCTATCTCTACACTTGGGCGAGGAAAAGTTCGATATAACCAAGACAGCGTTGCAAGAATGTAATTATTTATTCACAAAACAAGGAGGTACGAGTCTCCAAGGGCGAAAAGCGTGCACGCAAAAACTTTCACTCAGGCCTTACTCTACTGATTCCTCTACACATCGAAAGTTGACATTGTCACTTGCTGATCGAAATCAGAAGAGCCAGAAGATCCATTTGTTGCACAGTAGCGGCCAAGACCCTGAGGCTCGACTGCATCTGCTCAATAAGGAAGAAGAAGATAAGTTGAAAGCTTCGTTGCGTCGTGAAACTAAAGCTCGTCGCGTACAGGAAAACTCGCTTTATAGTGGTCCGACAACTTCTTACCTCGAAAATGATTACGACGATGATGATGAAACATCTATTGCTAGAATCAAGAGGCAAGTCATGATGAGAGGCGCTAGAGGTGCAAGAAATGACGATGATGAGTCGAGTGACGAAGATGATTCTAGCGAGAACGATGATTCCAGCGATGACAATAACAAAGAAGACGCCAGCGATGACAAGATTAGCGATGAAGATGAAGACGAGGAAGAGAAGACCGAAAAAGTTTCCGCTCCGCCGACCTCTTCCAAAGATCAGTATAAATCGCGTAATAGGTTTATCGAAGACTCTAGTGACGATGACTAGGTTCTTTATTGGCAGATATTTTAGGGGTTCCATTAAAAGTTTCTCAATTCAATATGCAAGTTCAAATAGAATCTAATACTTACTACACGAATGGCCTATTGTCTTCAGAAAATGCGGGACATTGCGTCATGGTGCTAGCTATAAATTGATTGCGAGCCGAAACATGTGCGCATGCGTAGAGTCTGCTCTATGGCCACGCGCTGACCATCGGTCACGCATCTTTTACGGTTCTAGTTCAAACTGTTTGATTCTAACCAACCATCTGATGATCGGTTCGGTCAACTTAGTTAAATAAATTAACATCCGATAAAGAGTGGTACAGTAGAACCGTTATCAAACCATTTCACTGGAGATGATCTACAACAACGGCCTAGGGAGTTCGGGTCAAGGTATTATATCTCGAATCTCCGAGCCAGCAAGCGAAGAGTCAACAGGTGTCAGCGAAGCATATTTACGAAGATTAAAACATGAGAATCAATCCATATCAGCTGCTTTAAAACCCGTTACGGATGTGTACGAATCAGACGAGTGGACTCGACGACAAGCGGTACGCCGCAGCTACAACGCCCCGTCCGTAATCAACAAGCAGATAATACTCAATCTATCTGTAATGTTGAAACGGTTGGGTCCATGCCCTGTCGTCAATATCGCTGGAGCTTATAAAAATATTTTCAAGACGGAAGCTGGTAACCCCGAAATCTTAGACACAGAGTCAATGGGTCTTCACGGCGGATTACTAGGAATGTTCGGATTACTACCCGGATATTTTGATCTATTCTTTAGAGACGAAATAATGTTTGTAAAGGTCAAGGAACAATCTAAAGACACTGTAGTGACGGTTGAAGAAATTATGAAGCAAGCGACATAAATTGCATATTTGTTCATATTTTTTAACAAACAATTCAGAAGAACAAACCTTTGACACGTCCACCCATTGATTGACGACTGTGTAAAACATTGAACTTGTTTTCAAACTGATTCATGGTACTGGAGCATTTGGTTAATATTCCGAGATATGTGTTAAGTGCCATATCGTTGCATTGGTTGTGATAGCTGTGAGTGTATTGAGGTGTATCTAAAACAGGGAATCGTTTCGATAGTTTTTCTATACTTGAGAGGACATTTTCGTCACGAGCTAAGACTCCTTTTTGAACATCCTTAACATAATCAACGATCAACTTGACACGATCTCTAAGCATTTTAAGTGCACTATACTGGACCTCAAGGTACTCAATGGCACTAGATGATGATCCACCAGAGTTACCAGATACTTTCATGGCCGTACCCTTCGTTATCTTCGCATTATGTTCCAAAACTATCATTTCAGCCTCCTCTGTGACCATGGTCCAGGCAACTTCAACAAACCCGTGTGTTGCTACTCCGTTCACAATATCGATGACGGTTTCATAAACTCTAATAGGCAGGATTCCAGATATGCTAACATTGGTTCGAAAATCTTGATCTAGTTTTATGAATGTTGGATTCTCTATGACAGCACTTATCTGTGCATGAAGGTGTAAATCATGTTGGCTTGTGTCGAGAGTGGAAGATTCGTTGGTTGAATACCAACCAACAAGTTCCAAATCCTGGCACACTTGACGTACAAGGGCCTCTTTCTTTGAGTAATACTCCAGATCTAGCATTGGCAGTCCATCGATGCCTGTAGAATAAACCAATTCGAAAGAATCGATTATTTCAAGGCTTCTACCATGGAGTTTCCCCAGTAGGGCTCCTAGAACTCGCTGAGATACATCTCTCTCGGCAAAAGTTCGGGTGAAATGCTCAGAAATATTCATGATAACGCACGGGTGAATTTGCATTTTGCTGGATGGTGATGGAACACTTGGATGGATGATATCAATGAGAAGGCTGGTAGATAATGTAAACCTATCGTGACCAAGCGAATTCCAATGTCACAAAAAATATTGAATAAAAATGATCTGTTGATGATGGCGGCTCGGGGGTTTGTGTTATTTAGGGACTATGGGTACGCTCAACGCTTCGCAGCAAGAGCCGATCAGCCGGTCGGTCTGGCTTACGTCAATTCAACACACGTGTCGACGTCAAGTATTAACGCACTTTTCAGTGGTAATACTATTCGTTGTTCGGCGCACCAATTATTGCAAACCGCGAGTCCCGCGCAGCTCATATGTGCGCAAGCACAGGGAGTTTAAGTAAAATAGCTTTAAGCACGAGCACAAGTCCGAGCGCTACGAGTCCGAACAACACGAGAACACAGATCAGGCTTCGGGTGTAAAGTCTTCACAGAATTATTTTGAATACTTTAATTAATTATAATTGTCACTTTTTATGAGATTCACATGACCCAAATTCTTAACACCTCAAAATGGAATCCAACGATCAACCAACTAGCCACGAGACTCACCAGAAAGATTATCATCAAACATCACCTGGTCAGTTAGTACAAGCTTCACATTCTCAGCAATCAGACGTTCATCCGACCGACCACAGATTAATACAACCTGTCTTTACATCAAGAGCCCACATTTTTGAAATCGATCCTAAAACCAAACAGTCTTGGGTTCAACTCAGTGATTCAGCTGTTCCTATTTCGTTGATATTGGATCCAACAAAGAAAGTATTGCACCTAACCGGACATAATGATGAGCATCGAATCTTAGATAGCATTATAACATTGAAAACAACGTTCACCAGAACAGCACTGAAGTTCGCCCAATGGACTGATTCACGCGCCAGCACCGTTTATGGCTTAGGTTTTTCCTCTGATTTGGAGCTTAGTAGATTTGCTGAAAAATTTGAGGAGCTCAAGGAGAGCCTACGATACTTTAGCCAAAATGACGATGTTTTCACCTCACAGGTCGCATCACAATCAAAGAGCCAAAATAAAGTTGATTTGTCTGAAAGCAATGGAAATGGGCATCATAACATGTCTCCTAACGTGGACAGCTCAGATGGTTTCGGAAATCATCATAGGAGTCAAAGTTTTTCGGGTTTACAATCCAAGATCCAACCTAACGCACAAGATGCACCATCTCAGGTGGTGATGACTCCAGACAAATACAAAACCATCGGTCATAACAATCGTACAACACATCAAGCTCATTCTGTAGCCAATTCAAATTCATCTCCATCAGATCTCCAAAACGAAATCAGTCAGCTGAGGTACGAGCGAGATAGACTAAAGCTAGCTCTTGAACAAAGTTCTGCCAATGCCAAAGAGTGGCAAGCCGAATTGCAAAAGCTACGAACAAACAATATCAAATTGACAAAGGCTTTACAAGAGTCCAAGGCAAATGTCAATGAATGGAAACGCCAGATGGCCGAACTCGAGAATAATAATAGCAAATATCAAGCTCGAATAGTGGAGCTCGAAAAAGCTGCCAAGTTAGACAGTACTAGTGGAGACCCAGAAGCATTAGCTGAATTTGAAAAAGATTTAGAGAAACTGGTCAGCAGACTTTATGCTAAACTTGGTTATCGATCATGAACCGTTCATGAGTGAAAAGTAAGCATTGACCATTCAAATGCTGGGTGATCCCGGAAGAAAAATCTCATCCCAAGTGAGAAGTCTGCATTACACCACATGTAATGTTTGCCAATCTACAATCTTCATAAGCATTTTCTTCACAAAACATTTCTTGCATTTTGGCCTTCATCATTACTACACATGAATTTAAATCTTCCTATTCAGTGCCATAAAATCTAGCTTACCAAGCATTTAATGATCATTCGTAATTCATCGATTATGTTGATAAAACAAGAACTCCAAATAGTCACGAATACCCTTCCCATCTGGTTCGATTGGCACATGGAAGCGACCTATCGATTAAGTATGGCCGACATTACTTAAACATTCTAGACACTCATATAATCAGTTAAAAATAGTGTTGTCTATTGCCGTCAGTAATCAACCAGTTGACTATCTAACAATCGTGATTATCAATCGACATGCGATATGGCAAATGTTTCTAATTTGCTGAGTGTGTTTTTGTCACAGGACCAGCAGCATCACCAATCCTCGATTTTTTCTCTCCGTCAAGACCTAGGTTCATGAATTCTCTCACTCGCATTCTCAATCATCAGGATCGTTTCATGGTCACGCAGAACCAAATATATTGGCTTATGAATTAAGATGAACTCATAAATTTCACTACCTTACCGTCAATGATCTTGAAAGGCTCGAAAGGCTTTCGCACTTGCACTTAGAACATGACAGAATTTTGTGCAAAAAATGATGCATGCGTATTGCACGAAACTAAACGATCTCCCTTATTAAAGGCCAAAATCAAAAACCAGTCTTCGAAGCTTGTCTTGGTGTGACCACGTTAATCACACAAGTGTCCAATCTTTTTCTTTTCAACTTATCATTGCATAGTCTAATTCAAGCTTTTTTCATATTTAGCTGGAATCTTGTAGATGCGAAAGTATTTGCAATGAAGACTATGAGTACCTGCATGCAAGTTGTATTGCATTTGAATTCACCGAAATCGTATGGATCTTTCAGCGTCAAGACACATTTGTATAGTAAAAAAAAAAGCGAGCGAGCAAGAAAAAAGGTTTGATTGTCGGTGAGAGAGACGCTCTTGAAACACTTGCTGGCTTACACTTGCATGCTCATTTATATTATCATTCAGGTAGCGAAGCTCTCAGTAGCGAGCTTAGAATAAAAGTTGAGACATCACTAAGCTTGCTCAACTTCCTGACTGTATCAGAGCGTCGAGATGAAACATTCTTAATATCAGGCGCCAACAGCTGAGATGAAGGCGTGTCGTCGTTGTATCTGTTGGACATCGGCACAATATCTGAGGTAAGGTTCTGCCAAGTTCAAGTTTAACTTCAGCTTCAACTTTCGAGCTGAGATGATTATGATATGGTTAGCAAAACAAAAATAGCAATCTGATCTTATCGTGACCGATCGATCAGCAGCATCTTCATGTACGCCCACAAGGCAGAATTAGCACTGGCAAAATTGGCAACACACACATGCCATGTCTTGCTTCGCTTTGCATTGCGTTTGGATCAGGGTGGAATGTTCCCAGATTTGTCGGCAGGTTGTGTCTGTGCAACACTTCCGCTGTGAACATGTTAGTCCGGTGAGAATATAAATAGTCGCATCAATGGTCATGAAAGTTACCATATTTGATTTGCTCGTTCAACATACAACATCTTTGCAAACTTTCGCAAATTTTACTCCGATCGTTCGATCCGCGTACCCAACTAAATAACTGAAAATGAGCCGCTCAATCGTAAGTACAACATAGATAATTATGCATTCAAGATTCATCGAACAATTCAATGATCATCGAATCAATACTTCAATATATTAGAATTCAACTAATACATGATACGTTTTAAATTATGTTGTGACAAACAGGCCATCCTTCTCTTGGTCGTCGCCATGTTCGCTGTTGCATCAGCCACCTACCACTCTCGCCCATACTACGGCGGCTACGGAGGTTACGGCTCATACAGCTCAGGATACGGAAGCTACTCCCCATACTATAGCTCGCCATACTACGGACGTGGCTCTTACTATCCATCATACGGATACAACAGCTACGCTTACGGTCCAAGCTACGGCTCAGGCTACGGTTACGGATACGCCCCATACAAATGAAGAGCTGCAACAGGATATAAGCCGAACATGAGTGCGAAAACATAACATCAACCTGAATGCACTTGATACAAACACAAACACACGCACACAAATCACAGTGTCTGTCTTTTCGATCAGAATTTACCCTGATTGATGTCATCATCGATGAATGTGTCGCCATCAACATCAAGTTAAGATAAACTATTGTGACCAACATTAGTTGTATTCAAGTCAAATCGACGAATGATCTTGATATCAGTATTCGTTTGTCACTCATTTCAGGAGCACTCATGGAATGGTTCCATTGTACTGCTCAATGACAATCGCCTAGCGATTACAATAAATGCACATATTTACCGATTCAAAATTGACATTTGTTTGCATATCTGAAATCAATTTGCGCATGTGATCCTAATATCAGTTTATTTTTAGAGGCTCTATTAGATTTATTTGTTTGTTTGGCTATGTACACACTAGTTGCTCAATATCACCTAATGCATGGCAGCCTGCTATCGGCAAATAATGTTCTCACAAATTTGAGCGATTATCATTTGCCTTTCTTGCTGTCGTATTGTTTGTATGTGTGTGTCGACAAGCAAGGAAATATTTCATTTATGATGTGAGAATATATTTATTATTTTATTTGACCGGTTTCCATTTCATCAAGATCTCCTAGATTATGCAGGATTCAAAAAGTAAGTTCTCATCTTGCCCTTGCCTTTCACGTCCACCTCGCCCCGATCCATGAACGAGTACAAATGCGTTCTTTCTTTAAGCAATTGGTAAACGTCTTCTGTACACTGGATACGATCGGGTGTTCCAGTGCTGTCCATACGCGACGCCACATTGACGGTGTTACCCCAGATATCGTACTGTGGCTTACGTGCACCGATAACTCCCGCTGTCACCGGTCCAATATTGAGACCAACACGTAAGCGGAAATTGTTGAAAGAATTGGCATTAATATCGCTGAGTCGCTTTCGTAAATCAAATATGAGATCAACAAGAATCGCCATATAATTAGCCACTTTTTGCCTATCCGCTATTGCCGTCACTGACAATGCTGACATCTGAGGCAGACGTGGCAAACGATGCTCGGGAATGAGGCCAATAGCCACCATATACGTGCTACCAATGGTTTTAATTTTATCAAGGCATTTGTATTTGTCCATGCTCAGTGCCTCATCAAAATCGGCTATGATTTCGTTAAGCAAGCGTAAGCACTCAACGCCTTGATTGTTGGCATCAGCTTCGCTGTAAAATTCGCTAAAATTAGGTATAGTGGCGAATGCAACGCCTACGCAATCATACGATTGATGATAAAGTTCCATGTGAGACCCAAATTGGTGGCATAAAAAATAATCAGCTACGTGAGATGGCAATAGATTGTAGAATATACTCTTGTTGCTACGCTGCAATTCCAACATTTCACGTTTCTCTTCCTTGGACTTTTGACACCATAGAAAATCAAGCCTCAATGTCCAATCCACCTGGCGCAGGTGAGCGTCAAGCATCAGCACACAAAACCCTATAATAAGGAAGCCACTGAGATTGGCGTGCATTTCTAAATTATCGATTGATTGTGTGTGTGTGCTGCTGGTGTTGGTGTTGATGCGTTCTGTTGGCAGTACCTTCAAGACAGTTGTCAGCAATAGTCGTGTGACAAATATGCTGGCTATCAGTATAAGTAAGACAAAACGATAAAGCATGGGCAAGCGTATGAACGTAACCAAGGGCAGGCAGGATAAGAAAAAGCTTATCATACGATATTGAGACTCTTCACTTCTGCATGATATCATCATGATATCGATTTCGTCCCGAGATCTATGTGAGTTTTGCATCACTGGTATGTTGATGCCGTCAAAATTGGCTCTGTTGGACAACACAGAACTATCTTGCCAGATATTATCCATCGAAAGTGAAGTGGTCGTACTGGTTGTGTGTTCATACGAAATCTGTGCGGCTTGATTCGTAAAGGCTTCATTGTGAGTGACATTGAAATTTGTTCTAGAGGCTGTTGAAGGCTGTATGTGTCCGTCATGACACTTGAGCTGTTGGATGGAGAAAAAGTGCGGCGCGAGATAGAGAAAAAAGTGGTCCGTGATTCGTTTAGACAGAGTTCCCATAAATCAAGTTTCCAACAATCATCCGATGAAGCAATGTTGTGTGTGTGCGTGTGTGTGTGTGTGTGTGTGTGTGTGTGTGTGTGTGTGTGTG
>JAIFTH010000496.1:0-25385 GCA_019968535.1 Fragariocoptes setiger | reverse complement strand
GTGTGTGTGTGTGTGTGTGTGTGTGTGTGTGTGTGTGTGTGTGTGTGTGTGGTCCCACTGAATGCGAGCAAAGTGTTGAGGCCTCAATTCAATTTGTTCAATTGAATTCTTGACGTGTCAACAAGCGAGCAACACTTCCATTTCGAGTGAGAGTGCAAGTGTGAAAATGTTATCACCACACTTGAACTTAGCATTCTGCCCTCAGCATTCAGATTCGCTCTCACTTTGACATTCAATTGAGCAAATAATGGTAATAATGTCGTGCATTCTTACTTGCTGCTTGTATACTTATTATTTACTGTCACTATCATAGCACTTGTTATTATAGTCAATACATCTCGAGTGTAGTATAGTGTGGTGTCTATATCTGTCTATTGAACTTAGCTCTTACAACAACGGCCCGGAACAACAACCAGAGCATTTATAGTATAGCAGCAAATTGTACAGGCACAATTAGATCGCTACCGAAACACACTATGAAGCTGCATTATGTGATTTCATGACTATAATGCTGTGAATGAGCCTTCATCATTTCGATCATTAAGATAAATCGTGTTGATTCTAGAGGGAAGAAAGGAAATTTCAAATCAAGTTTAAGTGAAATACAGAAAGTTCTGTCAATCTATATGTTTTTCAAATTGATTATGATATTGTTGAACGTTCGTCTTGAACTAATCATCACACAATATTTTCAAACAAATCTGTCGCCAAAATGGAATTTGCAATACTGAATACCGGTTGTCATCGCTGATGCAATGATGACAAACCGCACACAACAGGTAGCTACGGATCGAGCTTGATGAGCGTGTTCCGAGAGCGTGCCCAGGAGGCGGGAATTTGTTTCGCCACCACCGAATCGATGCCGCCCAATGCAGACGAGCGCCAATTTGACGAGCTGATTGGCGCCATCAGGAAGCACGCGAGTGCGCGTGTTGTGTTGTGCCTGTGCGAAGGTCGATCGGTGTCGAACTTGTTCGCCGGCTTCTCTCGTGCCAATCTGACTAACGAATTCCTCGTCATCGGCAGGTAAGTTCTCTTTCTCTCATTACACGATAAGTGCAATCATACATTTTCAATCTACACTTAGTCCAGTAGCAATTAACATTTGCAATTCAACATTTGAATCATTATCATCATCATCATGAAGCGACGGCTGGTCGGATCGATTCGATGTGGTGCGTGGCGTTGAGCGTGTGGCACGCGGCGGCATCTCGATTCGTATTCACTCGTCGTACGTGTACGACTTTGATTCATACTATTTCTCGCTCAATCCGTTGACCAACTTACGCAATCCATGGTTCGCTGAATTCTGGGAACAACGATTCAAGTGCAACATTGAACCATTGTTAGCGCGTGGGCGCGAGCAGCAACAACAACAACTATCGCGCTCTAGCCAACATGTCGTGGCGCCGGCTGTGCGCCCCCGAACGTACTTACGTGCGCCCGGATTGCCGGTCTATCCGAACGAATGCACTGGACGTGAGTCGTTGCGCGAAGACCACAAACAAGACGCCAAAATGGCGTTCGTCCAAAAGTCCATCGTCACAATGGCCAAAGGTCTGGATGCCATGCAACGATCGTTGTGTGGCACGCGCGGCCTGTGTCCGCAAATGTTGCCCGTGAACGGGTCGCTATTGTTAGCGCACCTCATGAACGTCTCGTTCGAGTGGCTCGGCGAGCGAGTGTCGTTCGACGATCAGGGCGATCCGCCTGGTCGCTACGAAATACTCAACTTCCAGCAACAAGTGCAAAAGCAACGCTACGAATACGAGCATGTGGGCTCGTGGAGCTCCACGTCGGGTTTGCGCCTTTTCGGGCGCATCCAGTGGCCCGCGCATCACATGCCCCAGTCTGTGTGCTCGTTGCCGTGCGTGCACGGACACGCTAAGGTGAGTTGAGTAAGGTTTGTTGCCACTCACAATTGTCAGTGGCTATTGCCGAAAATGAAAACAAAGAAAATCACTATAGAAATTTTTTGTTGTGGAACAGGAGATTTTCACAAATTAATACGCTCTTTATTGTGTTGTTTACATCATAAATAGCGCACTAATTATGTACCAAAACAAATTGAAAAAATTATTCTGTGCGCACACACAGAATAACCTTGAATGAAGTCCTTTCAATTTCTACTCTTTACTAAACTAAATAACTTAATAACTTGATAATTTTCTTGTTCTTTCGATTTTCGACATAAAAAAAATCTCTTTTCTACCCGAAATCTCTTCTCACAAAATTTCCGTGCCGCGAAATCTCAAATGTTCAGAAAATCCAAAGCGACAGTGTGCGCTGCTGCTGGGTGTGTGTCGCATGTCGCCCCAACGAATATTTGGCCAATGAATTCAAGTGCCAAGCGTGCCAGAAAGGCTGGTGGCCCAACGCCAAGCTGACCGGATGCGAGCAGATCGCCATCGATTACGTGCGCTGGACGTCGCGTGAATCGCTACTCTCAATCGGTGTGGCCGCGTTGGGTTTCACATTGACCGTGTGCGTGATGTGTGTATTTGTGCGCCATAATGACACACCTGTCGTGAAATCGTCGACACGCGAATTGTCCTACATGATTTTGGGCGCCATGCTGTTGTGTTACGCGAACACGCTGTTTCTGGTGGCCACGCCTACGCGCATCACGTGCCTGGCGACGCGCATCTTGCCTGGACTAGCGTTCGCCACCATCTATGGCGCACTCGTCACCAAGACCAATCGGATAGCACGCATATTGGCCGGCAGCAAGAAGAAGATATTGACGCGCAAGCCGCGCTTCATGTCGGCCGCCGCACAGGTGTGCATAACGTGGATGATGATCCTCATCGAATGTTGCATCATCGGCGTGATGCTGTGGCGCGAGCCGGCCAACACGGCGCTCACGTATCCCTCGGACGAGCGCGTCGTGTTGGTGTGCAACACTACCACAATGGGCATCATAGCGCCGCTCGGCTTCGATCTATTTCTTATAGCCATGTGCACGGTGTACGCGGTGAAAACGCGCAATGTGCCCGAGAACTTCAACGAGGCCAAATTCATTGGCTCGACCATGTACACGACGCTAGTGATTTGGATAGCGTTCATTCCCATCTACTTTGGCTCAGATCACAAAGTCACTGCTTTGTGTTTGTGCATCACATTCAGCGCTCTGATAGCGTTGATACTGTTGTTCTTCCCGCGTTGCTATATTATCTTGCTGAAACCAGAGAAAAACAATCGTAGCTTTTTCACCACAGCCAAGAATGTGCGCTGCCACATCGGATATCCGGCCAACGCGGTGGGCCCGTCCTTGTCGCTCGTCGGCAACGCACCTGCGGCCGCGCTCGTGCCGGGCGCCAACCATTGTCACCAGCAGCAACTATCGTCGTCGCCGGCCAGCGACACTGTCAACGCCATCGATGCCTTCAGTAACACACACAAATCTTATGGTGCATGGCCATCACATGGACCCTCCGATAGGTGAGTGCCGGCTCGAACTAATTAACTTTTTTCCCTCACAAGTATAATGCAATTTGTTGTTGTTGTCGTCTTCGTGATTGTTGTTGTACCGATTTTAGCTCAAGTTTGGCTCACCGATGCTGTAACATACTATGTTTTCCGTGTGGGACATTTTTACAAAACAAACAGAGTCGTTGGAACAATCGTCCAAATGCAATCTCTAGCTGTTCTGTTGTTTTCTTTGTCGTTCAAGTGAACAGCTGTCACGTACTAACAAAATACTAGACAATAGAACAACAGTGATCGTGACCTGACCGATCGATCATTCTCGTGCTCGTGCTCGTGCTCGTTTTCTATTTTCTTACTTTTCTATTCCACTCATTTTGTTTCTTTTCTCGTCGTCTCCTTGCAACTCCTTGTTTAAGAATCGCGCTACAGCTTTCTGTGATTGTTCCTCAGACTCTCAGTACACCTTCTGGCGTGTGTGTGTGTCAATCGAAAAGTCGACAGCGAGAAGGTCAAAGCTGAAAGTTACACTTGTCATTTCTAGCCACGATTGTTGCACGTGTGTTAGATTAGCTGACAATTCAACTTGCACAGTACAACTTACAACCTACAATAGAACCAAATCACAGCGACAATGTTCGACAGCGCCCAGTCAGCTAGCCAGGCGCGACAAATGATAAGATTGTGCAACTCGATAGTGTGCGTTCCATGGACTACAAACATTATCCACCGTGGAAGTGGGTGACGACACACACTCAAGTTTGTCGTAACGTTACGAACTGTTCATGTTAGTTGTACAGTGGGCCAACTAAAACTCTGTGTGTGAGCGTAGGACAAAAGAGCTACGTATCGATGGAGTCAAGACAAAGATAGAGAAAGACAAAGGCCGATCACAATGTTCGAGCAATGCTCAATAAGACAAGACAACTGTGATCTGATGCGACCAGATACGCGCCACGTTCGATAGATAAGGCCAATCGCATCGCGATGAGGCGCCAATTGAGAAAGAGGCCCACAACGAGCCTTTGTGCGCTGTACTCTCGCATGTTTGCCTCTGATGGCTGCTAGTCCATTCGGTGATGGTCTGAAGCAGCAGCAGCACTGCTATCGAATATTGATTCCAACGATATCTGCACTTGACGACTGCCCGCGACGATTCTCTAATCGACATTCTCATTCATTCATTCTCTCTCTCTCTCTCTCTCATTGTACTCTGTTGCTGTTGTTGTTGCTACTGTTAATGACATTGTCTCCTCTTTTTCCTTTTCTGTCGTTGTACATATTCTAGCTTTAGCCGCTTTCTTGCAAACTTGCCAGCGATCAGCATCAATCACGATAACTTGAGTTTGTGGGAGGGACAACGGAACAACAGCTTGCTGGCCCCAAAACCCACACTAGATCGCATTAGCTAAGATCAGAGGGAAGCTTTCAAAAGACTTGAGCTTAGTTAGTCGGTGTCCTAGTTTGTGACCAAATGTCCAAAAGTTGGCCCTTCGTCAAAAGCTAAGGAGCACTTCATAGAAATAAACGAACGTAGAAACAAATGTGCAAGATCCATATCGAGCTTGTTGTCGACCATTGTTAGCAGAGTAAGTTAGTGATCTTGCTCGCTGACTGAGTGTCATGCTTGTCAAGCTAACTTATAGAAATTCAACGAAACATTTCAGCAACACTGACAGAAGCGTGAGAGATCTTGACAAAATTTTATGTTGTTGTTATTACTTGCCTTCATTTCTCTTTGACTGACCAAGCACATTAAAATGATGCACAAGTGGAGCGAATGTTTGCGACAATAACGAGATGCTCTTGTAGTTGTTGTCTCAACTGATATACAAACAAACAGATACTAAGATGTGACATTCTAGGAAGTCGAGATCGAAGCCGATTGGTGATCGATTCGTCCTCGTGAAGAGGGTAGACTTTGATCGTAAATTGACACTTGGCTCTCGATTCTATCGAACTCACAGACCATAGACAATTATTAAATGACTAGTGTGTGTATTTTTTTTGTTAAGCTGAACTTTTTTTCTCGTGCAAGCTCTTTGACGGCGCTATTCTTGATCTCGTACGACACTGAATTGCACACCTGAATGACTGTTTGACACCATGGAATGTGGCCGAATTAATCACCGAGCGAATTCTGCTTGGTTTTAATCATTAACTATAACCAGGGAGTCTAGCAGGTGGTCTTGTTACATTGTAAACGTCAATCATTAATGACAATTTGATCGTATACACACAGACAAAGAGAATGGACTTCACAATGCATTCTCGAGAATGCAGCAACGATTTGCCAATTTGTGTTAATTGGCACGCACACATAGACACATAGACGTACTTGTGTCACGTGTCACACAACAACACGACAAGAGTGTGACAGACAAAAACTAACACCTTTTTCTTAATCATCTTCACTTTTTTCTTAATGATCTCACGCGATGGGACTTGTTTGTTGTTATGAATGAACAATCAAACAAACAAACAAACAATCGATCAATCAATTGATAATAATAATAACTGTATGAAATGGCAATAGTGAGATGGATCATCAGACCGCTAGATGGCGCCAACAGTCGACCAGCGATCAGAGCCGACCGAGCGGCGACGCCGACCAAGCGTCTTCAATGAACAACAATACAGTTGAGGGCCAGACACGGCGAGTGTGCGCCCTCTGGCGGGGTCCTTCGTCACGATCGTCGTCGTCGACGCAGCAGCAGCAGCAACAGCAACAATCACTTGAGAATCAAATGCAAGCTCAAGATAACAACAATAATTTAGCTTGTTTCTCGGACCAAACCAAATCAAACAACTCATCAGCTGCTAATAACAACAATAAACAGGAAGAGTCGGTGAATAAGCGCAAGTGGCGCCAGCATGAGCAACAGCAAGAGGGCCGCGAGTTCGCCAACTCGACGCGTGCGGCCGCAGCACGTGCCACAGCACGTGGCTCACACGCCGAGTCGCGCTTGGGCACACTGGTGGCGCTGCTGGGCGGACGCTCGCGTCAACAAAAGAAGCGCATCGATCGTGCGTCCAACATTGAGCAACACCTGAAAGCGATTCGGCGCGCCGAGATGCTCGATCGTCAGACGCACACCAACTTCCGGCGGTCGCGTGGTCGCGCGTGCTCGTTCCAGCGCTTCGACAGCGCTTCCGGCTTGGCAGCCACAATCAACAACAACAATAGTACACCAGTCAATGGCAATGGCAAAACAAATAACATCAACAGCACCTGTGATAATCGGCAACTACTGCTCAGCACTAACAACAACAATAATAATAATAATAACAACTCTTTGGGTGGCAATCAAGTCAAGCCACCCAAAGAGGTACAAACAGCAACCACAACCACTCTAGTGGCCACGCTAGTTACAAGCAGCACAAGCAGCAGGTGCAACGACGGCACAGGTACCTCTGACGTCGACATCAGCTGTGCGTCGATAGAGCTGAGCGAATGCGAGCGCCGTCTGCTGTTGGCGTTGCGACGTCGCATTGGCCGGCGCGCCATCGAACACATCGCAATGCTGGCCAGCGGCACATCGACGACTGGTGACGAACTGATGCTCACACACAATACAGGTTTCGCACAGGTGCTGACAACAAGTGCAGGCGTCAGTAACAATAGCACGTGGCACGCGGCCCTCATCGAGGCATTGCGTCGTCCGCCGGCGCTGGCAATTAGCGCGTCCAAGGTGGGCGGACTCATGAGTTCGCCACCGGCAATCGATCAAGCTAGTGCTGCTGTTCCAATGTTAGATAACTGCAGGAATTCTGACAGTCCCGCAGTTGTAGGAAGTGCGGCGGCTAACAAATCAAAAACAGCAACAGCAACAGCAATGATGATGATGCAAGCTGGACCGATGTCGCACAATGTCGCGGACCGGAAGTGTGCAATGCACTGCGAACGAAATGAAGATTGTGGGCGCGATGAAGAGCGAGAACAGTGCGTGCAGCATTATCGTATCAATTTGGGTCATTCGAGTGCACCGCTCGAGATTCATGCTCACACTTTGTGTGACGACACGGCGCCCGCCACATTGCGCTTGCCATCGCCACAGACAGGTGATGTACAATTGATGTCTAGTGTCAGCAGAACATACGCGTATCAACAGCAACAAGGACCAGTGGACCACGTCAAGTCAACATCGAGACAGCATTGTCATCGACGCCAACATCGGCATCACAGTCGACATCGTGCCGTCGCTGACAACACTCAAACACAATATTCAGCAACAACTACAGAAGATAAAAACATGGACACGAGACAACAACAACTACAACACATGAACGCGTCACCCGACACACAACAGCGAGAACAGCAACATTGTTTACAGCAGAAACGTTCACAGAGTGCACCGTTCGCTTCGGATACTCAACTAAATACTCAACAAATAGCGGCAAGATTGCAACAACAACAACAACAACAACATGGACAACAACTCGATCCGCAAACGCAAATGCAAATTCATATGCAACAACAAAGACAATCGCGTTCACGAGATTCCTCACACTCGCGGCACGCCCATCGGCACGGACATGGGCACGCCCACTCCTACGCTCATGTACATTCGCATGGTCACAGTCATCATAGACACCAGCATCAGCAGCACCAGCAGCACCAGCAGCAAAGAGAGCAACACCTTTTACAACAACACCAGCAACACCAATTGCATTTACAACAAAAACAGCAGTCAGGGCGACATCTAGTGGGCAACAACTATCACCATCGGCACGGACGGAGGTCGCGGCCACGTTCGCGAGCTCACGATTCAGCTACGGCCGACTTGAGCAGTCAGTGCGGCGACGAATCTACTATTATCTAACTAATTGCCCAATCGATCTGATTGATCGACTAAGATTCATCTGTTCAGCACCGTTCGAATCGTTCACACTGTCAACTGTTGGACTCTATTTTAGGTTCCAATTGTTCATCAATACTCTAATTGTACAGAGCAAAAAAGTTTTTTGTAATATTTTTGTTGTCACACGCTCACACACACATACACACAAACAATCGGATAGTCGATCATCGAGCTTGAACTCAAGCTTAAAGTTAAGAGTTTGAATTAATGTTTAAAGTTTAAGTTTAAGTTTAAGTTTACACTTGAGATAAATAGAATCTATCGGACAATAAAAGTGAAAGATTGTTTATATTTTCGAGCATTCCCTGTGTTTCTCGTGTCTCTTAACATAGCACTACTAGGCGATCTATGATGGGACGATTACGTTCGCGTGATCGTTTTTCAGATTGTCAGGTCGTCTTACATCACACGTTCGACACACTGCTCGTTTGACACTCGACTCGAGTGGCGCCATCTATGGTCACTTGAACAGACTATTCGCATACCTGTCCATCTGGTGTAACGTTATCACCGGGCACTGATGATAGACGACGCTAGATGGCGCCGTTGGGATGGTGCAACAAGGTCGTGACGTTGTTGCGCAAGCGTAGTGTAGACTAATATTGGTGGGTTGGGTGCTATTACTATCACCACCGCTACGTTGGTTGGCTGGTTGATAGTGTGTTGCTTATTGTGCGCGTACGCCGCTTGTTTTGCTTCTTTTGGACGTTTGGTGGTCGCTCGCTCGCTCGCTCGCTTGCTTACTCGCTCGCTCGTTCGTTCGCTTGTTTGGTCGTCATCGTCGTCGTCATCAACAGCAGCAGCAGCAGCAAAAGCAGAAGTTGTTGTTGTTGTTGTTGTTGTCGTTGTTGTTCATCTCATTCTCATTCACATTCTCATTTCACGAGTTTCAGTTTTACTTTTAGGATTCACCCATTCGCTTCGTATGCTCACACGTACACACGCACACAGTGTATACATACCACAAGCAGCGACGCATGCATGCAACAGACAGATAGACACGCACGCACGCACTCACACAACGCACACGGACAGACACACAGGCACATCAATCGACACATGTTCGTCGTTCGTCACACAACGTCACACAACATCACACAATTGTGTTGTATTTTCTTGTATTGTCCAAGGTGAATCATGCATCGATTATTGAATTAGAACAACTCGATAATTTGGTGGAACATCAACAATTCTACAATTAATTTAGAATTAAACTATATCGATATCGGTATTGCAAGAAGAATAACAAGTTTGAAAATCAAAGATAGGAGTTTCAAATTTCGATCAAAAAGTTTATCATGAAAAACTCACTGCAAATCTCAAGCAAGCAAACAAGCAAAAAAGAAGCAAGAAAACAACTCTATTGATGAACTATTAGATTGATTGATCATTGGTATCAGAATCAAGTAAAGAAGAAGAAGAGGAAAAAGAAATCAAGTTGTCCAAGAGAAAAACACAAACCGTTTCTATTATTATCAATATTGTGTGACGCACAATACTCGCACACACACACACATTCTTGTACACAGGTGATATCGACAACAATGTACAAAAGTGTGTTTTCAAGTCAAATCAAGATCGAAAAGATCACCACCGATGATACTGACACCTTCGATAACAACGCTAACAGCGATTCTTCTGCTGGTGCCACTTCGGACGCGTGCAACAATCAGAACGAGAATTCGCCATCACAGCAACAACAACAACAACAACAAATTAGCGATATTACACCTGCAGCTACGAACGCTAATGATGCGGCTGTCAAAATAGCCAATAGAAAAGCCAATAATCTAGATGACAATTCAAATTGTAGCACAACATTCTCTGAAACAACAACATCAATCGAAGCTGATCAAAAGAGTCAATCGAAAGTTGATCAACTAGAGCAGCAGGAAGCTACTGAATTAATACCTGTGTCTTCGTCAGCAGTCACAGCAACAACAACAACAAAAGAGAACGACAACGATTCTCACAACGAGGAAGGAACTCAATCTGAATGTGAGCTCCAGCAAATCAACGAGAGGAGCAAAAAATCAGAATTGGCCAAGAACAAGAACGAAAAAGTCGACGTGAACGTTGACATCGACGACGACGACGACGACAGTTCTAATTCAACTTCAAATTCTAGAAATTGTTTCAACACTGATAATTCACATGATTCAACAAATTTAGCACCACATTCTAATGCAACAAATTCACAAATACACACGAATAACAATAATAATAGCAACAACAACGATTGCAAATCAGAACAAACAAGAGTCAATTCAAGCAACCAATCATTACAATTAAGCCGGCATCGATCACAGAGTGAAGAAAACGTCGACAACGGTGCAGCTGCTACAGCTTCTGCAGTGGCTGCTGTTGCTGAATTAAGTGAGCAACGAATTCAAGATCTAGAGCGTCGATTGTCACCGCATATTAATAACAACGGCGAAGACTCTGCAAGCACCACAACCACAACAACAACAACAGGTGCCAGCACAACACCGACCGCTGTGGCAGTGGCCGCCCGAACACGTGCACGTTTAGCACGCGTAGCGAAATCCAATTCAAGTTCAAATTCTAGCTTGAACTTGAATTTGGCGAAGCGCTCGAAATTGGAAGCTGCCAATATGCAATTTCACGCCAATTGGAATGCTAATACGACACGAGCAGCCACTCATCATCACAATCAGCAGCAGCAACGCCAGCAGCAGCATCAGCAGCAGCAGGTGAGCACGAGCGGAAGCAGTGGAGGCAGCAGCCACAACAAAGCGCGACGCACCATCGGCAGTAGCAGCGACACAAGTGCGCACACCGATATTCGAATGTTGTCAAGTCGATGTCAATCAGCAGCAGCAGCAGCATCGTCATCGTCGTCGTTAGGTTCGTTGAATGCATTGCAAGCGCTGAATGCGCTGAGTGTATTGAATCGACCTGTCAGCAATAGTCAATCGCAACAGCAACAACAACAACCATCATCGTTGTCACCATCGTTAACGCTCGATGAGGAACGACCCATGATTGCAGCAAAACGGCGCAAACAGGCCAATCCGCGTCGCATTAGCAAAGGTAAGTCGGTCGTTTTGCATCATTACACAGTGTCACATGGACAACGTATTCATTTCGTGAACGTCATATTTTGTACTATACAGTCTTTCACTAGCTACTGTTTATTTCATAATTTCCACCTGACCGATAAGTGTTCACACAGACTAGAATCATCACATTATCGTTTGGTCATTGAAACATTTTGATTCAATTCGATGATGATTTGCTCGCTGCTATCATCATCGCTCTAACGTGGAGCTGTCGAAAAAGGAGACAGCGAGCGAGGAGCAAAGCGAAAATTTCTTCTATTGTTTATTTAACCACATAAACATTTCAATGTTAAGCGCAGTGATTGCTTTCTGTTTCAAATATTTAGTGCTAAAATGTCATGTGCCCACAACATGTCCACAACATGAATGTGTGTGTGGAAGAAGTGTCAATCGGCCAGAAGCAATCTTTCTAGTTCGTTCGTTCGTTCGTTCGTTCGTTCGTTCGTTCGTTCGTTCGTGTTTCTATCCGGAGTTATCGCTCGTCAGTTATTTTTGGTCGCGTGCATCAATAGTAGTCACTTTTAGCTTCCAACCTCTGACTTGTAACAGTACTGATAGTAGTAGCAATCGTTTCTGTTGCTGTTGCTGTTGGTGGCCACCACCAGCTGCTATTCTAGTTGCACAAGCTAACGCGCGAGCCAACGCTAGCCAAGCTAACAAGTGTAAGTGTGGCTGCACTTTGGAATGAATAGCTGAATAGCACTTTGGTCACAGGTGCGCCAGCATACAAGCGTACAAGCGAACAAGTGAGCAAGAGAGCCAGCCAGCCAGCCAGCCACTAGCTGGACGCTGAACGCGCTGACAAGCTCACTCGACGAGCTAAAATAGCGTGAACGTACCGTCGGCAAGCTAACTTTAACAGAATACAGTTGTTAGTTGTCGAGCTCATAGCTGACTCATTCGACTATGAGCTCGGCTAAATATCAGCCGAAAGCTAGCCAGCTAGCGTTAAGCCAGAATTAGTATCGCGAGTTAGCCAGTTAGCCAGTCAGCCCGCAATATAAAATGAAAGTCAAAGTCAAAGACAAACAGGCAGACACACGACCCAGTACCAATGACGCCACTACGAGAGCAACACGAGAAAAGAGTGCCAGTGAATCAGCTGACGACACATTGGAGTCAGCCAACAAGCACTGAAGGTGATTTTCTCTTCTGGCTCGTGCACTTGTCTGTTGCTCTATTGATTGCCACTGGCGCCGCTGTGTTTGTAGATGTTTTGCATTGCATTGCACTGCACTACGCTGTGTTTACTAGCTACTGCTGTTGCTGTTGCTGTTGCTGTTGCACTGTTCACTTGACTACTGTTGCTAACTGCTGTAGCTTTAGTTAAATACATGTGAGCAACGAGCGAGCCAAGCATCGAGTGTGAAATAAGCTAGCGAGAAAGCGAACGATTCAACGAACGGTACAGCGAGCTAGCAATGCGAGCAACCAATGGCAATGCCAAGCGCAAACATACGTAGTTTGTTGTTCACGTTCTAACTCGCCGCTCGCTCGCTTGCTTGTCAAGGCCATCGTTGGGCGAGAAAAGGCTCGCCCGTTTGCTCGCTCGCTAGCTTGCTCAATTGTTGGCTCTCTGTTTCGTTGTTAGCCCCGCTAACTCGCGCCACCAGCCGACTAGCTAGCCAGCCAGTCAGTCAGCTAGCCTTTGATTACCGATAGTGACAAGCAATACAGCTAGCTAGCTGGCTTGTTTGTTTGATTAGACTCACATGAGTTAAAGCGTCGCAGCTTGAGCTTGCGGGCGGCTAAACATTGAGCGTGTTATAAGTCGGCCAGGCAGTGCTTGTTGAGTCAAGCCAAGCCGAGCCGAGTCGAGTCGCGTCGAGCTTTTGAGCAAGCGCTGGAATTTTCAAGTCTGGCCAATCGACATGAAATGAGTGAGAGTGTTACAGCTGTTCCATTCTGTTCAGTAGGCACTTGTTTTGCTCGAACCGAACCTGAGTTTCAGTTGACTGGCTTCAACTCTGAATCAACCTTCCTCGATAGTTGTTTTACTGTACTGTACTAGTGTGCTGTAAGCGTTGTTGTTGTTGTTGAGTCTGACAAACACCAACAACAAGTTAAGTCTGACTCAACTCTCTAGTCGATTCTCCATTTGTTCACAAGCACGCTGCACTTGTTGTTGTCGGTGTTGTTGTTGTGCCTGTGGCGAGCCTAGCGAGCCTGGCTAGCCAGCTACCGTCGTCGCCAGTTACCCTTTCGCTTTCGCTTTTACTTCTTTTGGCTGTCGCTTTCGTAGTTTGGTTAGAGCAGCAGCTAACAGCATTAACACACGAGCACACACTTTGTGTTTGTTAGCAACAACAGGCAGGCAGACAGACAGGCGAGCCCGCCTGCCCGTCAGCCAGCTAGCTAGCCATTGGCTCACCAGACGAGTAAACTCGCCACTTGTTGTTGGACCATCGAGCCAGCCAGTGGCACTTGTTAGCCACACGCATTGGCTGCCTGGCTGCGAGCTGGGTGTGTGAGTGCGTCCTGGCAAGCTTGCTCGCATGCTCACACACACACACACACACACACTCACTGCACAGGCACACGCTCGCCACACACTCACACAGTCTAACAAAGTGGCTTGCCAGCCAGCCAGTCGGCTTTGGCTTGCTCGCCAAGTAGCGACTCTTTTTTGCCTGACTCATTCGCTAGCATTGCCCATGTGCGTGTGCCTATTTGAGCGTGTTTGCCTGTCTGTGTGTCAGTCGATCGATCCTATCGATCTGACTGTCTGTATGTCTGTATGTCTGTATGTATACCGCCTGGCCGCTCGCCCGCTCTCTCGCCCGCCCGCTCACTTGTTCATTCGCTCGCTCAATTGTACGCCACCTTGTACGTACACACACACACACACACACACACACACACACACCTGACGAGTGAGTATACCGACACATAAGCACACGCACGCACGGACAACTCAACTCAACAAAGCTTGAAACGAGGAGTTGAGCTCGAGTGAATGAGTGAATGACAGTGAAAAATTCAAAGCCAAAAGTCAACCAGTAAGCAACCAGTTTTCGTCTCTTTCTCTCTCTCTCTCTCTCTCTCTCTCTCTCTCTCTCTCTGTGCGTTTGTCTGCCTGTCTGTCTGTTACCTTGACTTTCTCTCTTCATTTTATTTTAATTTCAAGTGTAAACTCAAACTTTGCCTTCAGCTACCACCTACAACAACGGCAACAACAACAGTGGCAGCGGCAGCAATTCTTACAGTCCTACAATCTTGCCTGCACATGCAATTCTGCTATCTACCTGTTTATTTATTTTATTATTTATTTTACTGTAAATGTTGGTAAACTTGCAACAGTGAGCGGAAGGTGTGTCATCGCGTTGTTGTTGTCAGTTGGACAAGCAAAACAAAAAGAACAACCTGCCGCATTTAGCTCGTTGCCTGATGGCTAGCTGACGGTTAGCTCTTGTTTCGAACTTGAAAAATATTCAAAATATTTTCGAGCTGAGCTGACTGTGTGTGTGTGATTCACATTTAGCAGCAACTCTTTCTATTATTATTATTATTATTATCATCATTTATTATTGCTACCTCTGTCACAGCTAAATTTGAGCGAGAAAAAGCTGTCCATTAACTAGCCAACCGACGACTAGTTGTTCGTTCTTTCAATCGTTCAATCGTTCTCTGGTCGGCTCGTTCGCTCGCTTGAGTGAACTTGAATTACACGCGTGCTAACATTAGAATATTTTGGCAACAAAAGTTGATATTGTTTTACCATTCACAGCTTGGCCGATCTTCAAGTGTGAGTAGTCTATGTGAGAGAAGAATATGAGCTCAAAACTTAGAGATTGCCTTTTGTCGTGAATTGAGCTTGCTCGAGGCTGATTTAGGTTCGTTGTTGTCGCTGATGCTTTGGTCGCTCAGTTAGACAGTTGGCCAGTTAACAGTCTCTCTTAATAACAATGACCGACAACAACAACGCCAACAAAGTAGACAAGGCGATCAATGGACAAACGAACCAAGGATGTGTCTACGACAACATAGACGCCAACAATAAGCGAAGCAATGGACACTTGTTGTTGTCGTTGTTGATGTTGTTCACTACGCTACGTTAAGTTGTCAGTGAGTCAGTTGTTGCCAATATTCTTCTTTCGACTGTTGCATTGAACAGCACACGTAGAGTTGGCTTGCAAGCTCTACAGCGATAGCGTAACGTAACGTATCTCACGTAGTCGAACGTTATGAACGTTACGAACACGTTCGTTCGTGGAGCTTGTCATGAACAGTGAACAATGAGAAGAGAGTGAGCAAGTGTGAGAATAAATTTGGCCAACTAACTTGTCGCTTGCTTGGCTATATTTTGAGCAAGCTTACAATTGTTCGTCGTTATTGACGTTGTGTGCTCGTTGGCTCGCTGGCTCGCCCAACGGCCAACGAGTAACAGACAGCAGTAGATTCAACCTGCCGCCTGCTGCCTGTTAACAACAGGTAACGGTTGATTTAGCCAACAGCCAGGAGCCACAGCTCGCCAACTAAGACGCAAAACATAGCGACGAGTAGTGAACGCCGACGAAGCTCTGAAAGGCTAAAGTTAGCTTTCTCTGCCTTGCTGTGCGTGCGTGTGTGTGTGTGTGTGTGTGAGCCACAGCCCAAAGAAAGAGAAAAGAGAAGTAGAAATATCGAAACACTAAAGGTTGTGATGAGAATTGTAAAATGAAAGACGCGCAATAGTTTTTGGCCAATTTTTTCCTCCCTAAATCGAATTCTCGCTCTTCTCTCTTAACTTTAAATGTCTACTTGTGACACACACACTACTACCTATGTTTACTTGTCTACTATGCGTGCGTCCGTTCTTTAGACGTTGACTTTAAATAGCGTACAAAAAAAACAGCTCCATTTCGTTATTTCGTGATTTATCAAGCGTGCCTGCGTGCTTACACTTGTTAACAACTGCAATAGCTACAATTACAACTACAGTGGGATCGTTAGTATCGTAAGCTACCATGAGCTATCGAATAAGAGTGAATGAGCGAGTTTGCTTTAGTTACTCACTACTGATAGCCAGCAATAGTAATGTCCCAACAATAACTCGACTAGACTGACCTCGAACAATGCGTGCAATGCTCACTGGCTGTTTTACGCACGCACGTGTTACTGTAGCTCACTTACTCACTATTATTGTTGCTCGACTTGCTCGTGTGTCCATCGATACGCGAATGAGCAAGCGATAGCGCGAGTAGAAATCTTGGAATAAAAATAGCCATCAACAACAACAGAGTGGACAAGAGTGCAAAAAACGAAGCGCCATCTATTGACTTTCTTATCGGATTTCAATTTCAAAATTGTATTATTGTTGTGTTGTGCTGAAAATGACGACAATATATTTGAGAACAATCGAACATTGAGAACGAGGAAAAGGAAGAGTTCAAACAACAATCCGACGATGCTACAATTCGACGATGATCGTCATCGAATTGTCATCGACGACCAATTGGTCTCTATCGATATGTTGTTGTTGTGCTTATTGCACTGACGAACAAATAGTTGTTATTTGTGAACTAAAGCAATACATAAGGCAATAGAAAATCGTGTGATCTACCGTTTGATTGTTGCTGTCGACCGCAATGGACACAGAAAAAAACAGGTGAATTCTAAGAGTCAAAGAGTGAGCTGAGAACATGCCTAACGGTAGCCAACTTTTACTCCACTAGACACACACACACACACATCTTGAAGTTAGAGATTCGTAAAAAAGTAAGATGAAGAGAAAGAGAGAGAGAGAGAGAGAGAGAGCTAGTGGCACAAAGTGAAGATGCTCTCGCTTGTTCTCGTTCAAGCAACAGAGATTGATTGGTGATCGATTTTCATTTCATCTCCGAGGAGAATTGATATTCAGTTTGATTCAGTTCAGTTCGGCTCAGTTCGGTTGGACTGAATTGGGAACTGAGTTGAGTTACATTGGTTTTTCATTTGATTGTCCGGCGGTCATTCAATTCATTCATTGAATGGTCACTGACACAAGCGATTGATTGGCCAATACAGACTGACGCTAACTCCAGTTGAACAGACACAAAACGATTGAACGATCCGAGTGAACAAGTGCAACTACCAGAAGCTACTGCACTCTCACTGGCCACTGTAATAATAATAATAATAACAGAGCTCTCGTTGTATTAGATGTAACAACGACAACATACACAGAGTTTAACATCAACAAGCAACAAAAAAGAGATGTGCAATTGAGAGAGTGTAGAAATTGTCACAATTGTGTGTCCGTGTGTCCATCCAACAAACAAACGTAAGGACAAACGGACAACGGACCAAGGAACTCTATGGAACCACAATAAGTTGGACTTTTACCTTTGTTTAAATTTGTGCTCCCACTTGCATGTTGAACTGTTGCTAGCTAAGCCAACGATTGAAAACACAGTTAGATTCTTCTTCTTCATTACAATCGATATAATGTTAAGAGCCACAATGATAGTAAATGAAGTAGTAATAGCAACCAGAAAGAAGAAGAAAAAGAAGAGAAAGTTTCTAGCTTGAGCTTGAGTGACACAAACAATAATTGATTGTGTGTCAATGAGTTTTGTCATAGAAACTGAACGAGTGCCAAAGAGTCAACTCCATTGACCAGTAAATAGTGTGCCGTTGTCGTTGTGCTGGCCAACACATCATTTGCTGGTCACAACACGACAACGATGACAACAACAACAACTTAACAGACTGACATAGACCAAAGAGGCAGAAACATTTCTACGAATCCGATCGAGTCGAATCAAATGACCAGTTGGCACCGAATAAGCATCAACAACAGCAGCATCATCATAGTTTGATCGTCGACTATGCGCTCAGTTCAGATTAGTGTCAGGCTTATCGTAGAGAGTAATGATCAGGTATCGATTGATTGATTGGGCAGTTTGATTGAAAAGTACACTTTAGATGTAGCCTGATAGTTGAATCGAGTTCAATTCGACTCAGTTTTGTTTCATTCACTTCAGTGCGGTTCATTCACTCCGGTCCAGACGATTCAATTCGACTTGAAATCAAGATCGAAAGGGCGAAAGTTGTGAACCATTTATTTCTCTTGTTGATTGTCGACGGCAACAAGTTGATGTTCCTGTTGTCGATGCCCTGTCTGCCTAACAGCTTTATTGCTACTGTGTCGTGTGCTATTACTAGTCCCAAAATATGTTTGTTGACATTTTGCTCATTTCAAACGACGAGAAGAAATGAGGACTCACAAATGAATTGCCTATGATCAGTAATCTTCTTTTTCTTATTTTTTTAGAATGTGATTTTGTCAATGCAATAAACTAATAAAAAGTCAGATAATCAATAGAAAAGATTAGCAAAACGGAAGTGCGATTCTGATCGAGAATTGAGTTTCACAGTTTCTCAATCTTGAGACGTCATTTTCTGTTACATACACACATGGTGAATGCGTGTGACGTCTAACGGACTCAATCTTCAACGGAGAGTGAGAAACAATTCAAGATATTGACAGATGGGCAAGGATATTGTGTGCACGAATGACCACAACAACTGACCCTCTGCTAATCGAAGATTCTGTTTTGTTGAAAGTGTGGTCCAGCTCCACGTGCAGAGTGCAGAGTACAAAGTGCAGTGTGCAACGGTCAACGACCCAACGAGATGTTTGATGACGCAATGCGCTGGCGAACCACCGATAGTCGAGCGATCCTCTGGCCGATGAGTCGATGAGTCGAGAGACCGAATGACGAAGAAAACCATTTCTTCTTTTTTTCTTTTTTCTTCTTATTCTTAAGCGATTGGTCATGACTATTTGAGTTCTTTTTCTAACAAAACAGAAATGAAGAGCAGAGCAATTTCAAACTTCAAATTGAAACTCAACTACAGAGCAGAAACTAAAGAATTTGTTCTTGTTCCGTGGACACGCGGACACAACAGGCAGCAGCAACAGCAACAACAGCGACAATGACAACGACAACGGCGCGCGAGAAGCAGGAAACAAGCCGGCGTGTGATCGATTATCGTGAGTTGCGTCATCAGGAGTTGTGTGTTAGTGTAGTGGCGCCCATTCTTTGTGTGTCCGTTATATTTTCCATTTTCTTTAATTTGAAACTTACTTCTTGAATACCGTGTGTGTGTGTGTGTGTGTGTGTGTGTGTGTAACGTATCGTATTGTACGTGCCTCGTACGTGTCGTTGTGTTGTGAACAACATCACAGATGTCGTTCATTTTTCCCTCCTCTTTTTCTTTCGTCCTTTGTCTCTGTTGTTATCGCTGTCGCTGGCAAAACCAACGCAACAACTGAGTTACGTTCGTGAGCTGCTGTTCAGATGCTGTCGCTGATGTCAATGTTGGCCGTCCGTGCTTGCCACCGACAGAATGCGTGCACGTGCACAGGCACAAACTCGTGCATGGTAGCACCAACAGCGCGACTGTTTTTTATTTTTGTTGGTTTGCTCAAGAATAATAAAGCATAGTACAGGACAGAACATGGACAGTAGTGGACAGAGTGGACACACAGCACAGCATTGTTGCTGCTCATTGTTGTTCACACTTTGCATTACTATTTTCCACGTACGTGGCTACTGTGTGTTCACAATTTGCGCACATTTCGAAAATCGCAGTGTGCACAATACAATGCAGCACTCGTAGCAGTGCCGCATTCATGCACGCACGTGCAATTACACATGAAGTTTTGTGCACAATACAAAGATTTCTAATAAAGAAGTATTCAACAACAACAACAATAGCAACGAGGTGAGCTCCTGTTTTTTGTGCTTGTTGCAAAGGAAGCGTATAGTGACACACTCACACTCACACAATGCTCCCTGACTGCTGATTATTCTACCAACTGATGCCTTGGCTTCTCTTTGCGAGCTTGCATTGTTTTCTTTCTCTCATGCGACGCAACAACAATGACGCAACAAGCGGCCACTCTTTGTTTATTCCTTCATGATGCTGTTTTGTGTTCACTGGCACCAGTAGCATTACGTTGCACGTGCAATTGCACGTCGATTTGTTCGTGACACACAAGACACACTCGTACGTCCTTACAACGCACACTATGTGTGTTACGTCTCGTGCACTCTCGCACTCTCACGCTCTTACGTATGCGAGCGAAGAACGAGCGGTTGGTGTGACGCAACGTGTTGCACCGGTCCACAGCAAGAAACTGTGTGTCTGCCACTGTCAACGTTGCTGCTACTCGTGTTTGACCGATTCGTAAATCGCCACGTGTTGCGTGCTGTGTGCTACGTGTGCGCTACGTGCTCTCCTCGTTGTACGTTGCTCGCTATACTGTCGTTGCTGACTGGACTTTAAGTTCAGACAAAGCTTAGAGAAGGTAAAGTTGTCCGCTGAATGTTGCGACGCACAAGCGTGAGAACACAATTGTAGCTGCAGTTGTAATGGTAATCGCAATCGATTGCATCATACCGACCGACCAATCGCACCGGCCAATAGTTACGTGAACGGTCTTTCACGTGCAACAGCCAATGATCCATCGCATGAACCCAGCGTGTGTGCGTGAGTGTCACCCGAATTCGGCGTGTACAAAAGAGAACGAAAAAAAAGAAAAGCGAGTGACCCCCGAGCGCACAATAACCTCAAGGGTTCACCTTTGTTGGGCGCACCTTGTTCTCTCTATCTGCTTGCGTTCATACCGCTGATTGTGACCGCTCAGTCGATCAGTTGTCGATCGTATTAAATCATGTGCAACATTGCTATGCACGTGCAAAAGAAGCGCTAATACTTGCGCAACATTTGGCAACACGTAACCAACTGATGTGTTGTGCAATTGTCGGTCCGATTTGAGTCGAGTCGAGTTGGTTCGATCAACAGTTGGAGATATCAAAGCCTTCGTTGAAAACTGAGTTGAGCTGAGCTGAGCTGAGTTAAGTGCGAGGCGTGTGAACAAAAGACTGTTCAACGTACAGTCAGTTCAACACTGACCATTTGTGCAACATGCGTATGTGCCATGATTGCGCAATCGGACAAAATTTAAACCGGTGGCCAGTTTGGCGTCCGGTGGCCGTGGGAACTATCTCTCTTTCTCTCTCTCTCGCTCTTCTTTCGTCGTCTCTTTAACGACCGGTTGTCGTGTCGTAATGTGTCCTATAAAGCATGTGAAGCCCGTTGTCCATGCTGGAGCACACACACACACACCTGGTCAACGCGTATCTGTTCAACTGTCGCACGTCGCTTGGACGCACGTGGACACATTGTGCAATCGATTGTGTCCTATAACGAATCGTCCACTAAATTGCATCATTGCTGATAGTTGGCGCAATTAGCAATTCGCACCTATTGGTTTCAATTCGTCGAAAATTCGTCCAACACTGACAAGATCAATAAATGTTATCTTGTCAATCAAATTTATAATAGAGACCTTGCTTGGTGAGCTAGCAAGGTCAACAAAGATCGTCAATGATCTAAATCTTGAACAAAGTAAGCAATGCACAACGCGAGCTTTATTCGCCGATACTTGTGCTGTGATGTGCTGTGCTGCATTATGCGAGCGAGCTAGCAACAACAAGTGTTGGCTTGACGACAGCACGATGAGTAACTAACCATCAGTTGGTGCATTAAAACAGGTCGAGTTGAGCGTGAGCGCATTGTTTGGAACCGAACCGAACAACGAGCGGCACGCACATCTCGTCGCTAGCTCGCTTTATTGGCTGGCTAGCTCAAGGTTAAAGATTGACGCTCACGTCAATAAATGTTCACCTTGAGCTGACGTGAGTTCTAAAGCTAAAGGTAAAGCTCGAGTTGGAATAACTTATATTCTGACTCTGGTCAATGCATAACTCAATACTGATCGTGTGTTTGTGTGTACATTCAATGCAGTCACTTGCACTCATGCTTGCCTGGTCTAAATTTGTCTCTTCTTAAAACAATAACGACGAATAATAAGTGAAATAGCTTAGACCAAAACCGAGGCTGCCAGCAGCCAAAGATGGACACATTCTGTTCACGAGTGAGCTCAATATAAGTGTCCATTCAGTGAGTTATTGTCCGATGGTCATTTGTTGCTGCTATGTGTTTGTTTTGTACAACTATATTCGTAGCGTAACATAACCTAATGTAACTTAGAGAGAGAACGTTAGAAACATTTGAACTCTTGGGCGAGCAGCTTGAGATACACGACGAGTGTTTCATGTTTTCAGTATCAAACAGCTCACAGTAATGTGCACTCAACACACACACAGCCAGAGTAGCAGTTGACTTACTACTACCACTGAAGCAATAGCAGCACCTGAGGCACCTGATAAGCGAAGCGGAGCGAAACTCCAGTTGACGACACTAAATCATACACTAATGAATCAATAGCGCCAATCGATCGCGACAGCAGCTAGCAGCTAGCAGCTTGCAGGTCGTTCTTTCCTTCTCGAGCTACCTTCTCCTTCTCCTTCTCCTCCTGCTCGGGTTGCATAGTGACCAGGTGACCATTTGACTGTTCAACTGTTGGCTCAATATTTGGCAGGCAAAAAACAACAAAAAAACAAGTGGACAACGACGATGAATGACAGAAGATTCTGACATGAAAATTCTCCACACTAGCTTGAACTATGAGCTAAAACAAAACAAACAGCGAAAAAATCGTTCTTTCTGTCTTTCTTACTTGTCATTGGCTCATTTGACGAATATTCGGCTCGTCAAATGAATGAATATTCGTCGCACAACAACCTGAGCACGAATACCGACACGAACACGATTACCAATGCATTGCAACTCAATGTAATGCAGTAATGCCAGGCAAGGGAAGCGAAGCGACCAGCACCAAACGGAGCGAGCACAGTTGCTGCTGACCAATCTATTGTCCATTCGTTCGTTCGTTATGCAACATTGACTTGAATAATGACTTGGCTTGCTTCTCGTCTCTCCATGTCGCTCGTTGTCCTACCGTCCGTCCGTTCATTTACTTGTCGTGCCGCACCGCGCCGACCTTCGTCGCCTGTGATCAGTTTCTCTTCAGTCACGCCCCCTTTCTAGAGATCTGTTTGTCTCGAACTTCAAGCTTCCGGTCAGAGTTCTTTTTCATCTCGCAAGCGAGCGAGAAATGTTCAGTATGAAAATTGCCTGAGTTTGTGAATGTTAAACTTGTGAATAATATCATGATTTTGTCATATCAATGACAAAATGTGAACTCCAATCGATTTTCGATCCATTCGATCATCGCGCGTGGCGTGACCAGCGTCGATTTGCGTGTATCCTGCAGGATGTGTGCAGCAGTTGAACGCAACGATTCATGCCGTGTTCGACTGGCGGCTGACTGGGGAACAACAGAACGGGCGGGCGAGAGAGCGAGCGGACGATTTTGCACGTGCCGACTCACGTTCGAAATTTTATGACTGACAATGGCCAGTTTTGCATGCACACGCTTATAGCTGTCCATTGGTGATTGCCTCTTGTTATTATAAAAGAAAAAATTGTGTTCATGTGCAGCAAACATCAAGCAGCCAGTGACTGAATAGAAAGTGCCACACAGTGTTCTCGTGAAACATTATAGAGTGCTTTGCATTGCATTAGCTGTGTATTCGCCATGTATTCGTGTGACGTCCAGTTCAGTTGGTCCTACAATCGGGTAAAATCGAATCGAACGAATTGAACGAATTACAATGAGTAGTAGTTTGTATGGCAACCGCAAATTAGCGTTACCTTTTTATGACCACACAAACAGCTTTCTATTTCTATTGACAACAAGAAAAGGAAAGAAAAGAAAGACGAACTTTTGTGTGTAGCCGCTAGAGAGGCTGTGACAAACACACAAGATTTGTTTGTCTGGCTGTCAGTCCGCTCGCTCGCCCTCTAGTCCGTCCGTCCGTTCGCCTGTCTGGCTGTCTGTCTGGTTGTAGGTAGATATTTTTCATTTTATGGACTGAAAAATTTTCTTCTCTACAGCAACAGCAACGACTAGCTATTCTAGTGGTAACAGACAGACAAGTGTATGTGTAGCAAGCCACGTGCCAGCAGATCGACACGCATGCACGATTGCCCACACAACACTAGTAGCTATGTTAAGCGCATTGGTTACTAGCTGTTTTTGCTAACCAATGTGCACGTGCACGTCCAATCGCAGTGCGGGGCCAGTCAAAGTGTGTGTGCGACATTGGTAGCCACTAGCCTTCACAAGCTACTGCTTTCAGTTGCTTCGGCTTGTGTTGCGAAATAGTGTAATAGTGTAATAGCGAAATAGCAAAAGGGCGAACGAGAAAGAGACTAAAGGAGCGAATAAATGAGTGAATGAATAATGGACAATCGGATAATGTGATGTCGAGTCAAGGCGGGCGTGACCAATACATTGGTGGCGCGTTGTCCACTTTTTTATTTTCATTTTATTACATTAGAGTTGACGATCGGCCTTTCTGAACTCGGCCTCACAACGAACAACATCGATAGTCAATAGTGTGAGGCGGCCAGGTGCTGAGTGAAGCAGAGTCAGCCTCACAATAGCTGAGCTTGTTGTTGCTGTGTGTAATTCTCGACACAATTTACAATCCAGATCGACTCAACTATGGAGAGAAATTATTTGACAGTCGACTCTCGATTGACGAACGACATACAAACGAACAATTTCGAGCTTAATTCATAGCTGTTGACCAACTTAACCGATCGTTTCTAGAGGGGGCGGCGCTCAGTTGCCTCAGCGCCCATGATCGCTCGTACAGCGCCAGTACAGTAGCAAGTGGCCAGCCACACAAACACTTGATAGTCTCGATAACTGGCCCACTGTATGCACCGACAATTGTGACGCCGACAATTGGCCGACAATTGGCCGACAATTGGCTGGTGTGTCAACTGACGAAAGTATGTGCTGTCTCAAGTTGTTTTTCTATGAATCTCTCTATACGAGTATGTCTGAGTGTGTACGAGTTTAATAGCATTCATGAATGTCCATAATCTTATGTTTATGTAAATTTGATTACTTCTGTTTCGAATCGATCAATTCTTGTTGTTTATATTTGAGAATAATCGACACTTGAAAGCTTTCATGTTGACAACAACACCATCGATATACGTAGTATATGTGTCTGTGTGTGTGTGTGTGTGTGTGTGTGTGTGTGTGTGTGTGTGTGTGTGT
>JAIFTH010000495.1:0-25453 GCA_019968535.1 Fragariocoptes setiger | reverse complement strand
TCTCCTCGGCAGTATCATTCCTTGAGCCAGAATGAACCACGAGGTTGTGTCCGATAGAAAGACCCTGAACGATGAATCTATGGAAGTCGATGCTCAAGATGGTACACAACAACAAGTATCCGACGTTAAGGAAAAAAAGAAAGACTCACCACCAAAGATTGTTCGAAACATCGAACATATCACCGACGAAGAAATGAGGCGTACCAGCGAGGAACAATGGCCTCCTGTCAATGGGTCTTGTGATGCCAATGGTTGTTGTAGCCAAAAAACCGATCATCATCCACCTAGCCTCACAATAGAAAGCTCTAATGCAATACAAAACGACGAATCAAATGTGAATCAGGGTTCATTACTATCAGAGTCTGGTGAATGTGTGAGCACCATCTACGATGGTCTGCTCGACGTGAGCGCCAACGAATTGGCTTCCTACTTAGAAGAAGGATTGTATCTTCCCAAACCAATGTCTAGCGCCGCCGAGATGATGTATACTTGATCGTACAAAGTACGATCGTAAGTTACAAAGATTGTTTAAATATGAAATTTTTATTTTCTTGTTAAGACATCAAATGAATACACGATTGCCTATTTCGGCTATCAGTGATTCAATTATCTTACCATGTCAAGCGATAATGGACGATGATATAAATATTTAAGGTGAAAATACTGATTTCATTTGATAGTACATAATCAATTGTATCCTTATGTTGCTTATTGTCTATTGGAGTAAAAGTGGATAAAAGGTTAGCCATAATAACCGTGGCAGTCATTGGTGCGAACCGTCAATCAATTTGAGAAATGAATCAATATCTGACTGGGGTATGTCAACTAGAACTCGATCACCAGCCGAAGTCGGCAAAGTTCCGTGAACAATAAATATTGAGTAACGCTCATTGAGCAATTGTGCTAAATATAGACTCAAGAAGGTGTCCGATATGCGCTCAGGACCAGGTAAAAGAGAGTTCAGATTGAACCAATAGGGCCCGAATCTGCGTATCGTGAGCCAGTGTTCATGTTGATTGGCAATGTAAGCTGTGGCACTTGATGGGTTGTTACGCAATGAACGCGCAACTTCATGGCTTGATTCGTAATTTATGAGTTCGAGATTCCAAACAGCAAGTGCTTTCTCGAGCACTTGGACTGAAAAGAAACCAGAGTCATCCATATTTTGAGATGGTCCACTTAAGAACTCAAGATAAGATTCATTGTTAGGACCCGCCTCGGCCATGGCACGCCTCTCTTGATCATCAACTTGATTGGCAAGTGAGGCCAGATCGACGGCTGTGAAATATTCTCCCTGAAGAAGAGCGTTTAAGGCGTGTACGGCACATAAAGAGCCATCTTGTTTTTCATGAAATATGATTGACATCGCGCCGAGATCCTAGTGTCAGAAATGTTTAAGTGAAACGACTGGTGTCAATTCTTTCTGAGACGGCTATCTTGTTGAATGTTTTACAAATGGTACCAGCATTAAAAATCGCGCTTACGCATTCTACGCATGCGCAATAGAAATGGCATCAAACGCGTGGAGCGCACTGAATTTGTCTAATGAATTGCCCGCTTCACTTGGGATAGACTTCTACTCTATATGGTATCAGCCGGTTGTCTCTAATATTATTGAAAAATAATTTCACAATATTACACAATGGCTTCACAATATCTTGAATTGGCTTCATCACAAATATTACATCAAAAATGGCGCGACGTGGTGGTAGATATAGCAACTACTCAAAGTACTCTGCAAGACATCAGTTTTCCTGAAAGTAGCGGCTCTCACTGTTACCGTGAGTTCAATTTACCTGGCTCACCATGTTACAACCGTTTCATTTATTGGAAATCTTTCAACGATCAACTAGAGCTCGTCGAATTGTCTAGCGAATTAAATTTAGTCGGCAATCAAGTCAGGATAAAATTCACCAATGCGCCAATCATTCAATCAGTCAATGTTGAAGAATTGCCCGAGCACCTTGTCCTGTTGTGCGCTACAGTTTCCTCCGTTCATCGATTAATTCTACCACATCCACGTGTATCAGTAGCATCGCACAACGTCGTCACCAAACAATTCACCTCTAATTCCATTCTGATAAAATTGACCAGTGATATGCTACGTGATTCTAGCAATTATTATTCAATCAACAATCAATTAAATGCTGATGTTCCCGCCACCGGGGTTCAGCATCCGATATCGGCAACTTCGTGGCTGGAGGATGATTCTCATCTGGCAACCTTTGCTTTGTCATATCCGCGCGGCTCTATATTGGTAATTAAGTTTCTGTCTTCGAATTTCACTACGTGGGAACTCAAACAAACTTCAATCATTGGTCGCTTATGGTCCAAAATGCCTGCGTTACTGCCAAAAAGCCAACAAGTTGATAGTGAAGACGCTGCCTTAATGTGCACTGCCATAAAGCACAGTTACTCAACAGACGAAGGCCATAGCATGACAGACCATCTGTTATTTGCGTTGTGTCGTGACTATAAAATACGTATTTGGTCAACACTAGCACGGGAATGCGTTCACGTCTACAACCTCATAACTGACCAGGCTTCGTTCAATCAGTCTTTATCTACATCTACGTCAAGCGCACACTATCGTCAGCCGTTGGCCGAACTCTCGAATCATCAGTTTATCATGCGAGTGTCTCGTAAAATTACCAAAAACCTGTACATTCTTGTCCACATGGCTGATCCAAGCTCTGAATTTACTTTACTCGAGTACATATTCGTTGATGGTATACACAAACTTGAGCAACAGGCTATCATATCGACTCCAGCGTGGGACAGTCTGATTGATTTTGGTTTAACTCGAAAATATCTGTGGGCCCTTACCCTGAATGCCGACAATGAACACGCCGTCTATCATCGAAATCTCGAATCAGAGTCGGGATCTCAAGACAGTGAAGACGATCAAGAATGGACTCAGGTATATTTGAGTGATGAATCATGTGAAGGTTTGAAACAAATTGTTAACGTTGATTGTCACGGCGAGTTTCGTGACGTGTATATCGACGAAATCTTTTGGAAAAATCGATTCTCCATGACAACCATATCCAAAGCCATTAGTATTTTGAATAGAGGCGCCGATACTGGCATATCGTTTAATCAGCAAACTAAAATACAAATACTAGCCGAGGCTGCAGCTAATATTATAAAAAACAGCGTGAGAAGTGACTTGCAAGTTGAAGCTCATGGAGATGATCAATTTGCGATGGAGAAGGAAGCTTGGAATAGATTTTACACATATTGCGTTCAGAATCACCAAGTTTCCAACAAAATGATTGGTTTATTGACAACCTACCGAGAAGAACTTACCGGTTTAATCAAACGAGGCAACTTTTCTCTTCTTATTCCAACACCTTCAAAGAACTATTATGATCTCCTGGGCCCTGCGTGTGGTCTCGAATTCGACTCATTACCAAAGTCTCGTACCCCACCATTATTTGACTCAATACTATCTGCTATTTGCTCGATCTCCAAGGTAATATCAGAAGAAGAAGGAGCTGCCATAGAAAACTACCTCCAACAAGAGCCTGCGAAGATTCATGAGCTTCTGTCAAACTTTGTCTCATGTTGGTTGCGCAATGGCACACTCGACATGCCGAAGTTAGTTGGACATGACTCACGATCAGGTCGTAACTCTAGTGCACATCAATCACAGCACTATGCTCAGTTAGGCTCGTGTTTGAAATGCATCGTTGACGCCATAGACATGGGAGTCCTTAATGATTCTGAACCCACAGACCAATGTAATCAATCGAAGACTCCTGACCAGTCGACATTGAACACTAGCCAGAACGGCAATACCCATTTTCATCGTCATAAATCTACCAAGACATTCATGACATCAAATTATGGAATTGCTTGCGTCTACGAGCTGTTGCGTCGCATGTTCCGCTCGCGATTGATATTGGCGCGAAACTTGTGCATAATGTTGACTGCAATCGATCAGTACGTTGTTGTTAACAACCAAGCGGATGTAGACGGGGTTTCGCGATCGACTCCAGAGCCACAAGGTAGTGTTTCTGGAAAGCGAGTAAAGGTACCGAGCATTAACATAGATTTGCTGTCTAAGTTATCTCACGATCTCACCATGTCCTACACAAATGCTAGGGCGACAGATAACTTGCGCTGCTACGCGACCTTGTGTTGGGTCGCAGAATTACCCATAAAAGACAACGCCGACCGTTCCATCAGCCTGGCCTCGTATCAGGCTTTAAATCAAATAGTTATAAGATTCAAATACTTTACTCAACCTAACATCAAAAATGCCGCTGCAGCTAATACTAGCCTCAACAATCAATCACTCGTAGCAAAACCGTCCAAGTCTGCAACTGTGACAGCGTCCGCTGCTTCGTTACATCGTAACCTATTGACTGATTTCCTCATCAATGGCGGCGCTCAGCTTGCACAATCTGAAGCGAAAATAGACTTCTCCAGTTTACGCCGTTTGTCAACATCTTCACCATCTACACTGTCAAACTCACGTATGTCACACGAATTTGCCTGTGCTGTAACTCGCTTTTTGTGGCCCAAAGCAAACCATCTATGCCTTGCCGAATATATGGTTTGCTCAAACTATCACGAGCACTTATCACATTATTTCAACATGTTGAATGATTGGCAAGTTCTATCTGAAAATGATAGATTTTTCTTGCAAGCTTTCAATTATTTGCTCGAGGGTCGTCCATCACAAGCAGTAGATCTCTTCAGTCGTTTGTGGATGAATATGACACCGAATAATTTGGCTGGACGATTCATTGAGTTGTCATCTTACACCACCCCTATCAAAAGCGCCGGGGCAGAAGCTAGCGCCGACATGAGCATTATGGACGGGTCATCTGTATCGCTGTCGGGGCATGAGAAGCCTTTCGAGATTCGAGCCAGTATGATATACAAGTACTTTGAGAATTTAATCCAACTATTTAAACTATATGATTGTACTGAAAGTATCGTTGATCTCGTGAATCAAGCAATAATGCTATTGTCCGGCGGCTCTAGCTACGATGACGGGCAAACTGCATCAGTAGCTGGTAGTAACGAAAACCTTTCAGCATCTGGAGCTCATCAGTTAAGCTTTGGTCGTAATTCCTCTCTAGGACACAATAGACACCACTCAACCTATTACACTCAACCAGACCAGCAGCAACAGGTTGAAGAATGGGTTAACAGTTTGCGAACACAATTGTTTAAGTATTACCTTGATCTCGACATGACAGAGGAAGCCTATCAAGCCATGGTACTCAACACCGATGTTGGTCAGCGCAATAATTGCCTACATCAATTCATTGTGTATCATTGCGAGACAAATCAATGGAAAGGGTTACTTACATTTCCGTACTTTGATTTGCGTGACGATTTCGTTCATATTTTTGAGCAACGAGCCGCTGCTACCGACCTACTAAGTTTGGCTAAGGACGAATTCAAAAGGTCAAGTTGTTACGAAATACTTTATTCGTTCTTCATCCGCGAAGATCAGCTAGATCGAGCCGCCAGCGTTATGTATGAATTTGCGCAACGTCTTTGTCAGGAAGTTCCCGGGATCAAGTCAATCTCCAAACAAGCTGATTGCTTGCTAATTGTATTGAATTGCTTACGTTGTTTGCGAATTCAGTTAGATGAGCAATCTCGACGCCAGCAAGGCGACTCGGCAGACAACGAGCCTTGTTTCCAGCTCTTTTCTGCGTCTCGTTCTTCGCCCACAATTAATGGCACAATCTCCTCTTCCATGGTTGTAGCTACCAGCCTCAACAACCACAATTTATCAATATCGAACGGTTTTGGTTCTAAACAAAACCTTAGCATTGGACAGCCAAATCTAAAGCGCGGCTATGACTGTGATCCAGAACCTCATTCTCCCGCCCCCAGTAGTTGTGTAGCGTCCGTCGCTCTTTCGACGGCTTTTTCACCAACTCCGACACCGACTATAACGCCAACGCCGACACCGTTACATGGTGCGCATCACCCTATGATGGATACCCAGCAACAACAAAACCAATTTGTTCAATCTAAACAACAAGCAACGAAGCAACAAGTGGTTGGGCTTCGTCAAGTCGAAATCAAATATGAGCTCACACGAGCGCGACTTCGTTTACTTGAAAAAGACCCAAAGGCAAACGCTATCGCCTTATCGCCGCTGCGTGTCGAAGAGATTATAAAAAATTTGGTTTCATCTTCAATGTTTACGTATGCACTCGATTTGAGTGTTCTACTGCGTGCCCCAATGGAACCGATCATGGAAGGTCTGGCTTCCAAATACATATTTTTGTCACAGTTATCGCCATTAGATTTGGCACGCGATTCGGCGATAATGCAGAGCCTAGCCGATTGTTTTTTGTCCAACTACACAACAAATGCTACCGCCAATGCCTTCGCTTATCTGTCGAAGGCGGCCTGTGACTCTCCCACTCGATCACCCGTAGATCGTCTCTGGTTGCTGATCGATTATTATCTAGACAAATATGATGGTGTCAGTCATATGTGCAGCGATCGCTCGTTTGTCGGCACATTCGCCAATACTACAGTATTAATGCGCACGGTCGCTAACAAGCTACTCGAGGTGGGTTACGACATTCCGGCCTCACTCAAGCGTCGCTATATGACTCGCAACCCGGCTGAACTATTACGCTTACTCATCAAATACGACCAACTGGTTGAAGCCGCCGATGTGTGTGTCGAGATGCTAGACAACGTTATGCTTGAAGCGCCTCTGATCACTACAGGAACAGGGGCACTGCGCTTACACGTGGCACCAGTATACATGCCAACGCATCTGATGCTAGCATTAATTGACTACCTGAACGAGGACGCAACCAACAAGGACAACGTGCGAATCGGTGCCGAATTGAACAAGAAGCTGGAAGCCTACCGACACCACATGACGTCGCTCAGTGCGGCCACATTGAGTGCCATTACTCGTTACTGACTTACTCGAACTCAAGCACGGCCTTTCTCACTCACATTCACAATCGTTCACAATTTTACGTCCCTTCCGGTATTGTAGACACATCATAGCTTCGGCTAAATAAACACCACAGTTATGTGATTTTTTATCATTTTGTTTCCGAGTCTTTTCATGGTCCTCTCATGGATATTGGGTATTGGTTGAATCTACGGGGTATCTATTGCTGAGAAGATTATAACAAGACGGCAGACCGTCACAATCAGTTGAATCAGTGACTCATAATGAGAAACGTCAATTAGTAGCAGTTGAGTCATTGACATAAAATCGAATCATTCAATGAAAGATTGCTCGTTCAACCTTTTCAGAAAGAAAATTTGCCAAAGATGAGTTCAACGAAACGCTCTTGCATTGATGCACAACTAGACACATTAAACCTGCGTCCGGTAATTAGTGTCAGCTTGAGTGTTAAGAGATGCAACTTTCAGTGGTCAAGCGACAAGTGATGACGCCTCTCATCAATTTGTTAAATAAACCTGTTGTGTGATGTCTGCTTGTGACAAGTGTATGATGTGACCCTTGGATGTACGTTGTGCGTGATGAGCGCCGTTGCGTCACTGACCTGCGAACTTGATCACATTTATTCGCTGTTGTTGTAGCAATGAGAGTTAAGTGTTGAATTCGACCTGGATCAGATCGGATTGAATCAAATTGGTGCAACTGATCAAAATGAGTGCTGCAATGATATGATGCAATTTTCTGTTTTATTTTTATGTTGGTGTCTGTAGAGGTTACGACAGTAGAATCATATGAAGAAAGGGACAACAGGGATGGATAAGAGTGTTTGTGGATGGAATTAATCGAAGTCATAAAAAATGATGCAAAAGGAAATGTCAATGTTTTGATGTCTCAGCGGCGCAACAAACTTTAAATAAAAACTGAACTTTTTCATGTTGAACTTGTGTTTTGCGAGAAGACTTACTTTTCTTCTCAGCATTGACGACGGGACATATGGAAAATATTACCATCAAGATTGAGATTTTTTTAATGAGCTCTGAATGAGCGCCCTTGATGCTCATGCACTAGTGTCGAGCGAATAAACACTCGTCGCCACATGTGAAACATTGTGGCGAGCAGCGACGACGATCGTTGTTGTTATTATTATCATCGCCGTCATCATCATCATTATTATGATTATCAATATTGATGAAATGACGCTCCAAGTACAAGTAATACTTGCTCACTACTGCATTTCATTTCTTTTCAAAGCCCCACTGTTTCATCATTTCTGGCTTCAACCTTCAAGCTTCCTATCGTCTGACATCAACAGCAGTAAACGCACGATGGCACGACGATTCGTGGCCACTCTCGTCGAGACTGAGACCGTCGTATCTGCGACGACAATATTATGACATGAGTGGTAGTTGGCTATCCTTTGGTTCATTGCTCAACAGCATCAATATATAATAGAGAAGCAATAAAGTATTTCAATAGAACTTTAGGCAGCTTATTGATGTGTTTGTGTGTGTGTGTGTGTGTGTGTTGTATGAAATGTCGAGTTGGAGACAAGACAAGTATAGCAGCAGCAACGGCAGAGACAACATCAGAAAGCGGGAAAATTTTACGATCGTCTCGTAGTGGATGAATAAAATAAAAAAAGAAAAAGATTCAAAGAAGCGTTGACGTTTGTATTGGCGACACACACACACACACACACACTAGTAGTATGCGTGCCTGATCAGACAAGACACGAGTTACAAGTACGAAAATGACAAGCGGCTCGCTTCTCTGTCACATAGGATTGCATTATGAAAATAATGGTACTAATAATAATAATGCGGCTATGAAAATAAACATTTCGTTCGTGGCCGCTGCCTGAAATGTTGTCGCATGCAAACTGACAAACTGCAAGCTCTCACTCACTTGCATTTTGCAAGTGAACCGTGTAACTAATAGTGCATCCACTTACACTCTATGATCAATGTTACAAGTCACGATACGATGTGAAGCCAAATGATAAGACTTGGCGGACGTGCGAGGCACGTCGCACGCCGCTCGACTAAAAATGATAATTAATTAGTGACTTCAAAGTTTAGTATCGAGTCTCTTCTGAATAAAAGCAGAGAATGACTAAATTAGATGGCATTCGGCCAATATTGGTGTACGACAGGCAGTCAAGTCAGTTGATTGGCTGGCTGGGCTCAATTGCCCAGTTAGTCGGCGCGAGAAAGAATATCTCATTTTAACACTACCATCGTAATTTTCATTTATTTCTAGTTCGCTTGACACTCACTCAGCTCGCTTGTCGACTGCAACTCAAACTTGATCTCGAGCACTTTTATTTCCCTCTGGATCTTGAGAGTAATAGCTCTCGCGCGCGTGTGACAAGGCGGCACCTTTTCAAGTTCGCGGGCCTCAGTTTATTTTGCACAAACACTTGCACAAGTTTGACTTGACAAGTCAGCAGCAGCAGCAACCATGACAAAAGTCTCAAATGTATCTGCTAATGTAAAACATAAGCTTAACTCATGCTAGTGACAAGCATGGATACCGACTCATTGGAGAGAACGTGCACAAAATAAGATAAAATAAAACTAAAAGTTCCTCTCAGATAATTACCATCTGTAGTCATCTTATGAAATTAAAGCTTGAAGCAACGCTCTCAATGTTCACTGTGCAATTTGAGAAAGAATTTGCACTAATTTTTATTTCCATCTTCATAAAGGCGGCGTTCATTTGTGTTGTCTGTCATCTTTAGCGACAAACACTCACCTGTATACACATTGCATTGGACGCAAATGCAATGTCTATGGAGCCAGCCTCGCACTATAGCCACAGTTGGCGGCAACTCAAAGTAACGCTTAAATTTTATCTTTGACCACAAAACCATTCGGAATCTTTTGCAACCAATCCATTGTGTGCATTTGTGCGCATTCTTTAAGGGTCGGCCGAGATACCGAGTCGCTAATGAATGAACAGGTTCGATGAATGAATACGAATTCAACCTAACGTGAAATCAATGTTCATGCAGGCTTCCGTCATGCAGCTTTGACGAGCCCAGTGAATGGTGATGGCCCACTTACAATGGTCAATTAAACCGTAAGATGGCGCCACTCGAGCCGATGAACATCATCAAAAATGACTGCTTCTGATTCAGAATAGACGAAAAGAATTCTCATTGACAGCCGATTCTATTGGCAAGATATAAGAAGACACACACACACACACACGCACAGCAAGAGTTAACGTGCTCTCACTTGATAGGTTTGTGTATGAAATCAGCAGCAGCACCCAAGAGATACGCTGACACGAAACACTGAACTATAAAATAAAGAGATGTAATCACTGGGAGCCGACTTTCTCTGCGTTCGCAAGTATTGAACGTTACTTGAGGCCATTGGCCTATGTAGTCACACACAAGTGTTGTAATGATGAATGTTGTAATTACTCGAGTGTTGAACTTGCTTGAATAATAATTATTCGCTACAAATGATTGAAGCCGAGTGAGCATGGAGCATTGACAAATTTGTTTTCTATGACAGAGACACAAGACAACAACTATGGTTATACTCTTGTAATCAAACAACTCTACTCTTTATATGATCACACGCAGTGTCAACGTGTGTAAAATATGGACCAATACACATGATGATCGATTCGATCAGATCCGATACGATAGATTGTGCAACCTCAACAGCGAGTGCTGTGCTGCATCCTCGTAACGATTGTGTTCACGCAATCTGTATGTTTGCCTAAGGGCGCTAAGTCTAACTCATAACGGGCACACTTAAAACTAAGAGGGCGGGAGAACATTTGCACGCAAGTGATGTGCAAGTGATTGATTGATTTATGGTCGAGTGTTGTCACTCACAAACACACGCACACGGAGAAGCGATCACACACGAACAATAGCGCACGGGTAACAGCAATAATAATAATAATAATAATAGCGACCGATTATAACTGCGACAGCGCCGGCAGCATCAATAGTGGCTAATACCACTATTGGGCTGCAATAATGATCGTTGCTATTGCTGGCTAAGTGCTCAGATCGGTGACAATATCAGCTTTATCCGCAGTGCTAGTGAGGCGCAATCCGATTACATCAGCTCTGTTGTTGTCGCTGTAAGTTGAATGCGCGTGCATGCGAACAGTGAGTTTTGAGAGACAGTTTGAGGAACAGAGGATGTTTGTCTCAGAGAACTTTCTCACTCACTCACTCTGTAATCACTCCAACGAGCTGAATACTACGAGGAGTTGATCATGCTCGAATCCAATGATGTTGAGTGAGAGCCACTCACTCGACACGACGTGAGAACATTGATGGCCTCAAACATTCGATCGATTGTTGATATTATGTGCTTGATTGTGTTGATATCAAGAGGGCTGAAGACTTTTGACGTACGTCGTATGTTGTACACTGATGGGAAGTAGCAGTGGGGAGCCCATGAGTATAGTGTGAACTTAACTGTGTTATGCTCAGTCAGGGCAACCTGGGGATAGTTTGTGAATATCAGGAGTATGTACACAATTTTATACACAAGAGTTGAGGTCTCGACACACACACACACTGTGAGTTTTATCAACGTTTTATTGTATAGATAGATGTCTGTTCACTACGAACCGCCAACAACTAACTGAACTGCTTTTCGTTGCTTGATGCAAGCACGTTGTCGTGAGTTTCCGCTCGCTCTGTTTGCAAGAAGATTGTGCAATAAAGCAAATACAATTGTAACCTAGCAGCGTTTGTGCAAGCGCCGAAGTTGAATTCATATATTCTAACACACACACACTTTCTTCACGCTCTTCTAAGCTTCAAAAGATAGAAAGTTGCTGGCAATATTGAGTATTCAAATTGAATATTGCAAAAATTACGACACACCATACTAAAACTCAAGCGCGTATTTCACAAGCGATCAAGTTGTTTGCACGGGACAAAGTCCACCACGGCAAGGCACTACCTCGAGCATGCTGTGTCATGACTATGCTGTCGCATTATCGATTGCACCAGTTGGCGGTCATTTTCTATGTAGCTGTTCAGCAAATACAACTGCTGCGACTAACCATGCGCAACCATTTGCATGGTTGCCCGGCTAACACGCGTGGTCTAACACGAGCGTGAGCTCCAGCTTGAGCTCTGATCTGATTCCACTCTCTTCATGCAATCAGTCTTCAATGTAACAGTCAAAGCAGCTATTGTACATTGAAATGCACATTTTAAATGCGATTTGAAACATGACTAACGCTAATTTGCATATAGACTCACTAAACTAAATATCTACACAACCACAACGGCGACGGCGACAGCGGCAGCAGCAGCAGCAGGAACTGCATCAACTGCTTGCTTATGTGTGCAAGCAAATTACAAGCAAAAAGCTCATTACGTAATTCTCATTCGTAGCCAGTGAACAAGTTTCAACGAATGGTGTGTTGTGCTCACGAGACAACATTGATTGTGCAATGTCTGTAGTCATTGCTTTAGCTACGCATAATTCAAAACAGTGCTGGTTGCTGTGGCCGGTTGCCGTCCGATGGCGACAGTGGCGCAATTAGTGCGGCCAATCAAGTGCATTGATTGGCACGGCTAATGTCAGTGCAAGCCAGCGCAGCGGCGCGCACAAAACACAACGAGAGACAATAAAAATGTCCTCAAAAGCAAAGCCGCCGCCACCGACGCCAATCCATTACTAGTTCGAGCTATGACAACAACAGCGGCAGCAACTACCAAGTAGCATTTAGCTAGCAGACATATTAGCATTGGATTTTGTGCCAGCGTTTGCTAACGCCAACGTCTGGCGAAACAGCGCAGCTGTCGGTGCCAAATCAAACACACAGCCAACACTTGAATAGTTCCGGTGCACTATTGCGCGGTTGCTATCATTTGCGAAAATTTGTGCGTCTAATGAATGTGTGCTCATTTGCTCTTTTCATAGAAGTGCCTTCGTGTGTTGCAAGCGAGTGGAAGTGAATTCTAGTGATCGAGTTAGACTGAACGTTGACACAAAGCTTGTTCAAACGATCAAGTCTATCAAAGTTTCTCGAGCTCTAGCTTGGAGCTTGCTTGATGCATGCCAACTGATTACACCCTCATGCGGCCAATCGTTCGATTTTGCTTGCACGAACTTGCACGCACACACACACTTTGTCACATAATACTCGAGCAACATAATATTGAAAGAAAAGAAAGAGATTTTGTTTGAAGAGATGTCTAACGGTATCACGGCTCTCACGGTATCATATTATCAGACGCACGTACTCAATTGGCTTGAATAAAGGAACGCAATCTGCTGGCTGCGATGCTCGATCGCGTGATGCGCTCAACGAACGTGAGAATGACGAACGCGCGCTTAGACATCGAGCTCAAAGTACAAGCTAACGGGCTAATTTCATTCACAATTAGTGTCCGTACCGAGAAGCACGTAAATCGAATGATTCGAATGAGTCCAATAATAGTGAAAACAATAAAAAAGGAGTTGGTCCAATAAAGAAGGCGGGCAGTGCAGTTACCGCAGCACAGTTGAAAACAATGAACAGACAAACAGTTGTTGGACATTGTTGTTGGTATAGCACGTTCTATTATAGTTAGTACATAGATGTTTATTGGTCCAGAGATGGCTTAGCAGTGCAAAGATTGAGCGTGCAAAGAAGTAGGAGTGTAGTGTGCTGTCAGTTTAGGGTGGGGGACGACATTCATCAGGGGGTAGGATCGATTTCATCGTTTTATTTCTCCGGCTGTCTCATGTCAAGCCGGATGTTAGCCCATGATCGAACAGTATTCGGTAGTGTTAACATTGAAAGAGCAAGAAACAAGCGTGCATTCGTTCATTTAGGTTGTTAATATTGGGTTGGGCCTCACGCCCCAATGAGCGCGTACTCAGTTCACCCACTACATTGTCTGACTCGATAATCGGCTACTGCTACCGGTGCCATTGTATTGCAGTTGCGCCCACCATCATTCGCGAGTTCGTTCGTGTCTTAGCCCCGTTGTTATTCAAAGTTGCTCGAGTTGTTGCTAAAAAGAAGACGAACATTGACGGGATTGTCTCGCAGAGAGAAAACAAACAAGAACACACTTACACACACAATCTGAGTGAGTTTATGTTGAGAAAAATCCATGCTTGCTGTGTTCATCGACAGAACAACAAACAGCTGTAGTGTTTCCTTCTCTTTCTCTCTGCTCAATTGCATCTCTGCACAAAGTGAATACACAACAATAGTTAAAGTGGATGGTGGTGAATGTCAGCCAATGTGCGTGCGAGATGCACCCACGAGGCCAATAATTAAATGCATGCTTTCGGCATCGATTCCATTCAATTCGATGTCTCGATTGTGACGAACGAACGTTCGACGGTTGCACAACAGCACGGAGAACAGTTGGGAGCGAACGGACGACATAGCGACTAGGTCGATGACTCATCGACTCACTTACTCACTCTCTGTTCTTACTTCGCTCAATGTGAACTAACTGTGTGTTAAATTTGTGAACGAATATAGACACGGCAAGTATAAAAACAATGATAATAATAACAACGAAGCGATGATCATAAAAACGATTCATGCGTGCGTCGAGTCGGTTGTGGGCCAGGCGAGTTGTTCATTGGTGCCAATCGACGATCGACAATCGCCATTCGCAGACTGCCTGACTGGCTGGCTGGCTGGCTGGCTGGCTGGCTGTTTCGCTATTTCGCTTGCTTGCTTGCTCGCCACTGGCGTTCTGTTGCTGTTGCTGTTGCTGTTGCTGTTATTGTTATTGTTGTTGCTGATGTTGGTTGTTGATTGTTGACCATTCTTATTGTCACTGCTTGGCTTTCTCTTTTGTTGTGACAACACAGCACGTCACACAACATTCGTCAGGCCGCCGCACGGACCATGTTTTTTCTTCACACGATACACTGACGAATGCACCGATGAGCTGATAGACGGTTGACGTAATAGCTACATGCAAAGTCAATGAGTTAGTTGGTTCGCTCGTGACAGGCAAGTAAGCAAGGAATCAAAGAAACGAACGAACAAACGAGTGAGTGAGTTAGTGAGACAATTGTCGAGTTGTGTTTGACATAATGTCGATATTTACGATTCTCAACACAGAGCAGAGTTCCCTGCTATACACAACCACTGCGATCTACGGAACAAGTGCACCCGACAGTCGACGAGCAAGCACAAGTGTTCGACTTGTGCTTGCATGTGTTTGATATAAACTAACGATGTTCGACGATGACGATGTGATGATCGTCACAATGTGCTCTTCACTGCTTGCTTTCTTGTCCGCTGGATGGCTGAGGGGCTGGCTGGCTGTGTTGACGACACACTTGGCTTGCTCTAGGTTAGTTATTACGATTTTCACTTTTGACTTGGAACGTCAAGCGTCCAACGTCCAACGTCAAACGTGCAACATTAAACCTCGAAGATGCGAGCTCAACAAAGCTGTGACTATCACCATGGCTCGTTCGATTGCACAGATTCTCGACGGCAACAACGAACGGCCAATGAAACTTGCAACTGGGCAACGCCATACAAACATTGACCGACATCAATATGGACATACATTAGACATGAAAATAGAAATGAAATAATAAAACGTGAGAGAATAGAAGCGAGCCATGTCAAAGTCGTTAAGTTTAAGCACCAACGACACGAGTTTGAAGACAACGACGAGCAGACAATTAATTTCAGTTCGAGTTTGAGTCCGAATTGTCAAATTGCCACTTCGATAGAGTCTTTCTTGCGTTCATGAGTGCTTCAACTCGACGTACAACAACCAACAAGCTAAACGTGAGCAGCTGTTGAGCCTCTGATCATTTGACTCTGATTATCGACACTTGAATGCACTGTCACTCGATTTGACATCGAGTGCTGACAATCGAGGAGTCACGTTCGCTCAATGTTGCACACTCGCTCGATACGACGCGGCTGTAAATTTTATTAAATCTTAATCTCAATACGCGCGACTAGCGTGAACTGAGCACGAAATCAGATTAGATCACACACGCACACACATACACATGTCCTGTTGTGCTGGAGTGTGCTTTTGTTTCTAGCGTGTGTAATCAAATCACCGATTGATCGCGTTGTTTTTCGTTCTCTTGACTCTCTCTTTAACTGTTAATCTGTTTCTTCCTCTTTTTACGATGCTATCTTAATCGTGTCGATACCAATCAATAGGTGTAGTTCTGTTGAGCACGTGCACGGAGCACTGGCGACATCCCAGAGCGTTTTCTTCAACTCTCGATCGGATCGGATCAGATCAGATGCTTCAACTGGAGTTCACACTTGACCATATTCAGTTACTTACACACACATGTATTTTGTGGAACAAACTATATGTTGCACTTATTGTAATGCCGCACAACCTAACGAAAACTGTGGCTTCGTCCGAGCGAAAATTGTGATCTGTCATCCCTGACAACGACAACAAAAGTATGATGATTCCATTGCCGTTTAGGTTTTGCTTGAGCTGCAACTTCAATTGATATCGGGCGACAGCATTCACCAGTTGCGCATTGAGTTGTCCATGTTGTAGTGTAAATTCTATTCAAGAACAGTTTTTTCATTATCTTCTTTCGACCACGCCTCGATTCATTCTTTCTACTTGAACCTTTTGGTCAAGTTAGTACATGAAAGTATTTAAAATTGGCATTTTTCTAGCTTGAACAATTCACTCATTGACAACTGACACTTATAGCACTAATCGATGCACACACACACACACACATGCATTACGATGCAACGATGCAAAGAGAAACAGGCAACATCGTTCCTGATAACTTGCAACAAGTGACACTTCCGGCAACACTCGTGAGTGTGGCCCACTCGACGAGGAAGGAGTCACACTTGACACATGACAAATATACATTTGACAAAGCTAGAATTTGAGAGACGCACAAGGTGAAGTCTCGCTGCGCTGTGTGTTGCTGTTTCATCCTATCCTATAATTGTTTCCATCCATCCACGATTCACAACCACGATTCACGCCGAACGATCCAAATGGCGCAAAATGGCACATTGATCCATCCAAACGATGCCACAGCAGTCACTCGCGATAGCAGTGCCAGCCTCGAGGCCAAACGAGCGACACCGGGCGCACATGCAGTGATAGTGAGCTGCTAACAACAATCTGCTAGTAGACACAGAGATTGCTTGCCTGTTTGCTCGTTCGTTCGTTCGTCAGTTTGTTCGTTTGTTAGACGCACGTGGGAGCCAATAATTAAATTTGCTGAGCACCGACAATCTTGGTTCTTTTATTTTATTATTTTTACGATTATGACACCGTCAGTTGTTGTTGTCGTCTGCTCGCGTTCTATTGTCTTCGAGTCAAGTTTACTAGTGTCAGTGAAAGCTTGATTGCATTGCACTGATGTGCGCTCAACTAACGTGAAGTAAATTCGTGATCGTCAACTTGACTCGAGGGCTCAGCTCAGCTCCACTCTATTCAACTCGCATTGCTGTTGAATTTAATACGGCGACTAACATTTACGTTTGTCGGCCAGCAAATTTAGCGATAAAATTTCCAACAAACAGGCAAGCGAACTAAAAGACGAACGAACAAACCTGTAAACGTGCCAGTGTCAGCTGGCACATTGACTGACACACGCAACCAGCCATAGAACGACAACAGCAATCATACAGGACAACGATTGACACTCATTGCAGTGCAGTGCAGTGCAGTGAAGTGAAAGCAAAGGAAAGGGAAGGAAGCGAAGTGTAGCAAGAGTGAGTTACGAGACAGTCGTCCGTTCGTGAATGTCAGTTGTGTCGTGAATTACAAGCTGCTCGCACGTAGCGCTGCAAGTAAATGGTCGCTCGTTCGTTTGCTTTACTTTGCTTGGCTTTGCACAATTTTCTCGTTCTCATTGCTTGCAGTTTCTTTCACACCAGACAACCACAGTTATCACTAAAACAAAACAGTTTACTCGCTCGCTAGCACGTTTGTTTGTCTCGAAATCGAACTCGAACTCGAATTCAAAGTCAAACGCTACGTATTCTGGTGTGTTGATGAGATGTTGAACATGTCCATTGATTTTGAAGAACATTTTGCCATGCAACGTGCACTCGATATCGTGTGAATCTTAAGTACAACTTGCTGGGAGCCGTTTTTTTATCACCTTTAATTTTGCCAATATTCTTGAGCAGAGTTGTCGTTGCCACCTTCGCCCGGTCGTGTATTGTCGTCGTCGTTCTTGATAAGCTGGAATCACGAAGTTGATGTGTTTGTCTTTACAAAACTGACGAGCTGGGCGCAAAGCCATGAGCCTCAGTTGTTGCTCCCAATTAATGTCACTTGTTGAGTTGCTGATCAACACTAAGTTAGGCAATGATTGTCTCTCGCTGCAGCAACCCGCGTGTTTCTTCCATTACGTACGACACACGCCGCCAGCAATGTTAGTGTGCCTCGAGACCATTAGCATCAAGAGCATTGAATGATAATATCGCTGCACATTGACCAATCATTGTTTGTCATCAAACGGTTGTGCAAACAGCAATGATCTGTGAAGAGAAACGGCTTTAGAGAGTACAAGAATTAGATGCACCAGAAATGAGATGAAAGAAATGAGTCTCTATCTCAGTGCACATTTGCGTTCTCTCGCTTGTGTGTTCACATCACAAGCGTGAGCTTCGGTCGAGCTTATTGTGTAGAGCTGTTTGTTACAAATAAATGAGCTGATATAGAGTAGCACTGCAAGATGCTCTGTCTATTAAGCAAGAACAGAATCAAACTTTGGATCAAAAATCGAGAAAATTGTGGTGCAAAATAATCACGCCCACCATTGAGACTGCAATATTTCCGCTGCTTAAAGCTGCGAAAGACGACGCTGCATTGAGGAGTCGACATTTCTCTTCTCTCTCACAATTGTGAAGAATAAGTTACATGGTGAATGCAGAACAATTGCTGTCCGAAGTCTTCATTCATGCGCTCGAGTGAAACGCCTTGAAATGTTGATGTCGAAATAATTTAATAATGATGAGAATAATAAAAAAATAGCGACAGACGATGCATGAAGTTGAAGATTTTATTTCACTGTGCAATAAGTTGTACGTTAAAGTTGCATAATAATAATAATTCGATAGTCCGAATGCGGTACCATTGTTATTGGTACTGTTGTTGCCACAATGGTCCACATTGTCTTCATGAGTCATTGTCATTGCAACACAGACGAGTGCAGAGTTTAGTTTAGCGCAAAAATTGTATTGTTGTCGACGTTAGTCTATAATATTTTGTTCTTTTTTTTACAAACTGAAGAAGAGCAAACTGGAAGCAACGATGAACAAACTGATGGCGAAAACAACTTGATTGTGGCTCATTCAATTCGTCAACGTGGTCGTTGTCTTCATAGCAGTTGCCTCTGTCGTCGCTTGACTTGATATTCATCATCGACACTGTGACAACATGATTTCTGTTACAAAGCGGCTCAAGCTTGTGATGTTTGACAATGCTTTGGTTCAAAAAATGCAATCCAAGTCATATTTTCAATTTGCTCTTGTCATTCTCTCGCGGCGTTCGTTGTGTGCCACTTGACAACGATCAATTTGACAATGAAATTGACAACGAGAAAGTGTCATTGTCACTCGCACTGCCATTGATAATGTGGCCATCTTTCTGACTTACATGGTTGCATTGTTGTGCTCGAGAAAAACACAATGCTCTCAATTCATCCGCTGTTGTTAAGCAAGCACGATCGTCAACAAAAGTGTGAAAAGTGTGAGTTTTGTGAATGTTTTGTTTGCATGGAACATTTTGTTGAATAGGAAGAATATTTCTACAAAAATTTGGCTACTGTCATCTCGCTATGTACGCTGAGCTGAGCTAAATCGCATTTACATCTCAATTGAGCAACGTGTCATTTCTTTTCATTTCAACAACAGCCAAGTGCTGCTCAACACTTCATTTGTCCAGTGGCCAGTTGTGTATTTTGCTCTGCACTCGGCAACAAACGACAATAACGGAAATCAGAGAACATGCATTTGTTTTGTCAATTCGAAATAAAAATTTGTATTCTAACTTAGATTCAATGAGTTATTGACGCACTACAGGAAGACAATATGCAATCAACAATGATCGCTCGACAATTGTCACTCGAGCAGGAATAAATTTAGTGCACATTGATACATTTTTCGTCTGCTTGCTGTTGCTATCTCGGTCAATGAAGAACAATTGGCCAGACTAAACGAGGATTCGGTCCATCTTTGCGTTTGCAATGAGTCTCGAACAGGCCACATAGCGAGAAACCATGACTTTTGAACATTCGCGAATGTTCCTTGGACATTTTATCCTTGTAGGAGAGTTGCTCAGTGATGTTTTTCAAATCAGCAGAATGTTCTGAATAGATCTCTGTACACTTTTTCTTGATAGTACCAACCACTTGTACAGCCAACTGGGCTTCAGCCGGAGGCCGTTTACTCCGACACTGAGCCAACTCTTTCAATCGTTGCACGAATTTTTTGTCTCCTACGCTTGGCGTGCATGATCACAGTTGTTGTAGATGAGACCATCGAGCATTTTCAATGCATTCTCCAGCGGAACGTGCTCAGCGCCTCTCGTCATTATTCCTATGAGCTTAGGCAACAAGAGGTCCTTGATAAACGCAGCGCACCACCACTCTCACCATTGAGTCGCGGTTGAACTATCAGAGAGAGAGAGAGAGAGAGAGAGAAGGGCACCCGACGCGGCTTCCACTACGATTTTGTTTAGATCATCCAAGTAGGACAACAATCTTGAGGCCAATTCTCGGTCATAGAAATCGAGCATCGATTTTTGATTCACTAACGAGTCAATCGCTTCCAAGACATTGTCCACTGTGGTCGTTCGTTCAGATGCTTCTAGCAGAAGTCGCGCTAACTTCAGCAGCGCTAGCGATGTCTCGGCATCCAAGCACGGTTTCTCAGTTGCCAACAATAGATTTATCAATCTCGATGATCCGAGCATCGCTAGCTCATCCTTTGGATCTCTGTCGATCATGAGGTGCACCGAATCAATGATGCCTAGTTTGATCAGCGCGTCACGAGTTTCTGCGCTCTCGCGGGCTAGTGTTCCAAGTATCATCAGTGCTTCCGCTTTGCTTCTGCTTTCACCTTCACTGGCACGCTCAAGCAGCTTAATCAGCGGCAGTGGGGCTCCTACCTCGTACACAACAGCACAATCTTTCTCACAACTACGATTCAGAAGATGCACGCTATACTGCTTGACTTGTGGCGACTTGTGTTCGAGCAATCGAACCAACGCCTTGACCAATCCCACGTCGGAGAGCGAAAAACAATGGTTTTATGCAATTTTATTAGTGCCCATTTGTTTGAGCGTCTTAATTAAATCCGCTTCATTTCTAGTCAGTTCCAATGGATCAACATTAAATGGTTTCGTTCTCTCTTTGCCTGTGCGATCCAATTCTTTTGCAATTTCCGCCCCACATGTTAGACGCAAACCAACGACCATAACGATGGTCAAACTCAACAGTTTATTCATTGTTGCTGATTTTTCGTTATTTCAACACTTAATTTCTATTGATTGATAATTTTATGAGCTTATGATACCGAATCGAATGAGTGTGTAAGTCGAAGTGGAGTCGAACTTTCGCGACATCATTCATATCAGGATGTGACAAAAATAGAGCAGCCAGAGACAGACAGACGGGATAGTTAATGCTTCTGAGAGCTCAATGCTATGATACAGAGACCAATCTTGTCGTGTCCTGTTGTTGAAGGATGCAGCATCAGTTACGATGAAATTTTCGAATTGTTTTTTAGGCTTATTTTTCAACGCTCGTCGATCATCTCTCTCGCTCTCTGATAGTTGTAAATAGGAAGACACAATGCGCTCAATGGATCGCTGCTACTGTTGCTGAGCGAGCACAATCGTCAACAAAAGTGTAAAAAGTGTGTTCTGTGGAACTTTTTTTCATGAAACATTTCATAGATTAGAGAGACACAAATTCGGCTCGTGTCCTCTCGCTTTTTACGCTGAGCTGAATCTGAATCGTGTGTTCACACCTCAATTCAAGCGGCTTTCTATTCATCTTTCGGTAATTGTTGCTCGAATTCTGAGCTGGTCGACACTTCATTTCTCCAGTGGCTGGTCGTGTAGTTTGCTTTGCCCCCGACAACGAATGACAACAACGACAACAGTCGAGCCTATCAGTGAAGCACGAGACACTAGAGCCTAAAGCCCACTGATCAGGCGCACTCGCTCGTTAGCACTCGTTCTCGTTGTAGCTTTCTCTATCGGTTGGTACGACAAAGAGAAATTGTCACAGCACACAATGTTTGTCAAGAACTTTGTGAAAGGCGAAACAACAATCAAAAACGTGCATTGTCACGATAATTATAGCTTTGGGTGCGTGTTGTTGTTGTCAGTCAGTCAAAGTCGTCGGTCGTTGTTAGCGCCAACAGCAGCACAACGACGAGGCAAAATAGAAACAAAACGAGAACAGAATTCATCTCCAAGCGATGATTAACATGAGCTAGAGCAAAATTGTGTCTCGAGATTGTGCACTTTGTTTTGTTAGAGAAATTTTCATCACTTGAACAGTAGTAGCCTGGGAGATAGAGAGGGAAATCATCTCTATATTCTTCCTTAAGGAGTTTATTCCTTATTTTGATTATTAGTTCAAGTCATGATCGATAGATGGCGCCTCGACTCTCATCACTTCGGTCCTCCTGTGCTAACTGACCTGACGCAACCTGACACTTGAATTTTTTTCATTCCATTCCATTCCTATTATCTTTGAATGTGAGCGAGATGGATCTCAAAAAAGATGGATAAAAACGTTCTCGTGTGTTGCTCTGTTCGTTTGTGTGTGTGTGTGTGTGTGTGTGTGTGTGTGTGCGTGTGCGTGTGCTGAGCGTGTGGCAACGAGACCACGGCGCTGGCTTAATTAAAATCCGCCAGCCGCCGCACGCCAAACCAACGAACGGACGAATGAAAGAATGAACGAATGAAGAGACACGAGAAAAGGAACGAAAGAGCGCGTGAAACCTGATCCCATGGTGATTGCCCTGGTGATTCCAATTGATTAGACACGCATTTGCGCAACAACTCTTTGTCTGCCCGTTTGTTCGTCCAAATAACAAACTGAGCACACAAGTAAGCAACTGATTGGCCAATAAATAAAATGAATCGAATAAAGTCGCAAATAATTGTGAGAGTCGCGTGTCGGTAGCTGGCTGGACAACTTGGCTCAAGTTCACTTGCTTCAAGTAACTTCAGCCAAGCTTGGCCAGCTCGGCCAGTTGGTGTTAGTTAATCTCATCTACATGTGCTTCTGTGCTACTGTAGTTCGTCAGCAAAACATTCTATGTGACTACAAACTAATCGAATCTAATCGAACCGAATTGAACTGAACCGAACCAAACCGAATCGATTGGTGTCGCGTTACCAGCATTAATCGCAGTCGACGTCATTGTTGTTGCTTTCATTGGCCGTTCAATTACGCAATTCCCTCTCATGTAGCTTCGGTAAACTTAGTTTCGGTGTTAAAATAACAACAACAACAACAAAAGCTTATTTATCAAAACATCATACTGTGAAATATTCATCAAGTGAAACTATTACTGGTTTGCTTTTAAGGGTTCGTTTGTTTACACACATACAAAATGATTAGAGAGCTTAAAAAATCGACTTAAAGCTATCGAATCGGCCTCATATTCGCTAAAGCTCTAAATCTGTTCTAGAACTTGTCGCTGAGACTCTTACGCTAACATTTCTTTCAATACGTCCTTAATCTCTGAATCGTTTGATTGCACACGACTTTTCAATATGGCAATTCTGCTAAGGCAGATAATTCAACAACTATCTAGCCGGCTGATTGATTGGCAATCGTTCTAACTATAGAACTCGTCGATATGATGGCAACAATAACAAGTTGATGCAGAACTGATTAAATCTAGCAATTCTCACATGACTATCGCTCGATATTTGATTGAGATCTGATCGTTTGGCCATTCGTTTGTTGGTTTGAATTTGTTAATAGCAATTTGCAACTAATCAATAGCATAAGACAGTTGTTTTGTTCACCACCTGACACACAATTTTTGCACACACATAATTTGGGCAATCTTTATGGCAAAAAAATTATCGATGAACTCGACCAACAGTGCACCGACGAGGAGCCAAGAATCACAGACTCACGAATCGACAGGCGAACATGAGCACAAAGCAGCGAGCTCTCTTGACTCGAGCTCAAATCAAACCGAACCAGCTCATGTTGAGCGAGCTAAAATGTTGGCAGTAAAGTGCAAAGTCATGTTTTGGAATTGTTGTTACACTTTCGTTTTAACATTAGCCACAGTGCTTGCTGGCACGCGAATGGGCGGGCGCTCGAACGGACGGACAGAGTTGCACGTGCAGGCAAGGCAAGTGAATGCACACGAGAACGCATTGACTGTCTTCGTGTTCGTTGTTCAATGCTTGTCAGACAGCTTGACGCTAGAGAAAATAAACGTAAATGGAACGAGAACGAGAGTAAAAATATGAATCAATAGAAGCGAGCAATGTTTTTCACTCGCTCATTCAATTGTACTCGGTTGAAAGCACAAGCTTGCGGCAAGTGCAATTTCGCTCACTCACAGCGTCACAGTGTGCAAGTGTAAATATTGCATTGTAGCGCGGACAGACGGAAGAGCAGACGGACGACAGGACGACGCGACGATTGTTGCACGTGCACATTGACTGCTGCGTCATTGCGAGCGGTTGCGTTGTGCGTGTGCGTGAAAGCGTCATTTGCACTTGATTCGTTTCACGCCTCAGACGACTCTTTGCAACTTTCGTTCGGCTTCACTCGCACTTGCTAGATGTTTGTGCTTTGCTTTGCTTCATTTTGCCTTGCATTGTATTGTCCTGCTTTGTCGTGTGGTGTGGTGTCGTGTCGTGCGGTGTTGTGTTGTGTGGTTTGATGTGCGAAAGCTTTCACTTTTCAATTGCGATGTCTGGCGGTCGTCGGTTTCACAATTCAATTTGCAGTGGTAAGAGCGAACTTTCGAGCCCAGTACGAACAACGAAGTTGTAATTTTTGCCATTCGCACAAACGGCTTTTGCCGCACACACAAAATCCAATTGGGACGCACCGAGTATCAACTCATCTCAGAGTGATAGCTAACATTGTAAGTTACACTGAACTAAAGCTAGACACACCAGCAACAGCCGTGTGTCAGCCAACGAGCCAGTCAGCGCCAGTGGGTGTGTCAGGGAGCGTCAAAGCAAGCTCTAAAATAGGGACGAGTGAGAGAAAGTGGCAGGGTTTGTGTGCGTTTGTGGCGACACACGCCCATTTCTGAACACCACTAAGTGGTGTTGCATGTTCCCCAACGACACCAACCTCAATTCAATTGTGTGTGTGTCGCGTACCCCAAGCTTGCTTTTAAAAGCTCACAATGTTGAATATGCGCTCAAGTTGGTTTGCTGCTGCCCCCACTTTAAGTTGTGACGGTGACTGTGCGTGTAACTGTTAACTATTAATGCAATTGTTGTTGTTGTTGGCTAAATTTGTTTAGTTGTATGTTTGTTGTTTACACGCGCCCGTAGACAACACACACACACACACACACACACACACACACACACACACACACACA